>OX421501.1:29041939-29109439 GCA_949126835.1 Anisus vortex
TTTCAATAGAATGAAATTTACTATTGACCATCTTTATTTATATGTTTTAATCATTTTATGTATGTCTCTAAAAAAATGTATGTGTACGATAATGATATTATAAAGAATAACTGATGCTTAATGCTAAATTAATACGGTACTAATCTTTAAATTATAACTTGCAGCCAGGTGGTTTCTTGCTGAATACCTGTCAACATTTGCAGAAAGGTTTACATTTTAACTAAAATGTCTGCATGTGAGTACCTTTATTCTTCAATTCTATAGTCATATACAACAAGTTGTGGGCCCTTTTATCCATTTTTAGTTTTTGTTAAGAGATATTTAAACCAAAATGTACATACTTCCTTAACTTATAATTTTCGTGCACTCCATATTTGGCTGACGGGTTGGTAGGTAAATTGTTGTTGAGTAGATTAATGGATTGGTAGGTGAATTGGTTAGGATAATAATTGTCTAGATAGATAAGTGGACTAGTGGGTAGGTTTAGCATGTAGCTTGGTAGATAAGCAGCTTGGTAGGTGTTTGGGTAGGTAGGTACGTAGATGAGAACGGTTGAAAGGTTAGTGGGTGAGTGTCCATGGGATTAGGCAGATAGGTAGTAGAGTGTGCGGGTGGACACATGGATAGCTAGGTCAGTGAATAGTTATGAGGGTAGGTATATAGATATAGTTTAGGAGGGTGGATAATTGCTAACATAGGTGAAAAAGTAAATGGGTCTGTAGGTAGGTAGGCAGGTAAGTTGGTGAGTAAATAGGTAGGTAGGTAGACAGATAAGTAGGTAGTAGTTAGTTAAGAAGGTGGAAGAAACAAGTATTTATACATTAACTTCAAACTAAACAATTTCAGATAACAACACACCTTTCACTGTGGTGATGTTGGGTAAAACAGGAAATGGAAAAAGTGCTACAGGTAATACTTTGCTTGAAGTATATCGTTTTGAGGAAGGTAAAAATGCGACGTCAGAAACCCATTCCCTTATCAACTTCTCCGTTAAGCCAAAGGACTACCCTTGGACACTCAAAGTATTTGACACACCAGGTCTTACAGATACTGAGGACGACGACCCTTACACAAATTTAAAACCATTTGCTGATAATATGGACAAATTAATGGACCTTTGTCAAAAAGGCGGATATGGCATAATTGCTTTCCTTTTAGTTTTGAATATAACTAACAAGTACACACAAGAAGACAGACTAACTATTGAAGCATATCAAGCAATTTTCGGAGCGGAACTCCTGAGCAAGCATTGTATTATAGTTTTCACTTTTGGGGATATATTCGAAGGAAAGCTGGAGGACTGGATCAGAAATCAAACTGGATCGATCAAACCACTGTTAACCTCTTGCGAAAACAGAATAGTACTGGTGTGTAATAAGGACATTGTCCAGAAGCGCACAGAGTCAAGAACACGTATAGTGTCTGCTATTGAACGCCTTCGTAGTAGGTATAAGAATGTTTATGCATATGATGACTATATGAAGCAAAAATCAGTTCGTTATAAAACTCTACTGAAATACGAGCTGCCAAAACTTGATATTATGTACACAGAAAAGATACAAGAAATACAACAAAACAAAGAAAAGCTGAACAAACAAGCCATGCGAGATAAATTAGTGATTTTGAAAAATGAAATTACAGAGAAAGACAATGGTACACAGTTACTGAAGAAACACATTGAGGATCTCGATGGAAAAATAGAAAATTTATCAAAGTGTGTTGTTTTTTAATTCTTACTGATTTCTGCACATGCGAATTATGCTGTGCTTTTCTGCAATTAATTTTATTACACATGTATTGTCTGTCACTTTTTTCAGTTTTTTTGCAAATTTCAATATATAATAATGTAGTAAATATTTCATAATAAATAACTTATACGTATTTTTTTTCTAAATTTTAAGCTATTCCCGTTATCTGAAATTTCTTTTCTTTGTTTCTTTATAAACCATATACTCTATCTTATCATATTTCAATAGATAACTGACAATGGGTGTTTTCGTTCATTTGATAAAATATACAGAAATGTTTTTAAGTGAATATTTAAATGATGAGTATGTAGTCAGTAATGTTTACTTTTGATTTATTTCTTATGATTAATGTTGTTTATATTTTATATTTAAGATTTCGTTGTGCTTTTAAATGTTGGACAAGCACATACCCTATGTTTTAGATTTTTTTTTTCGATTTCCTCTATAATAACATTGTTAGACAGTTGTATTATATAAAAAAGTCAGTTATAATTTATAATCGCTTTTGTATGTTTCTTGTGGCAAAATTTTTAGAAGGCTGATTGACTCTTTTCCCTTTATCATAGAATGGTGAAACCCCGCACACAGACTCGTTCCTGGAGACAACACTTTCTTTCATATTTTATTTATCGGACCCTTCTTCTAACCCAACCCTAAAAATGATATAAAAAATATTGAATAGTTACGTGTTTTGTTGTAAATAACACTGTGTCTTGCGCATTTCAAAATCCTAAACATTAACTGTGAGTGGTAAAATCTTTATTAAGGCTAACAATCAGGGCCCTCGAGAGAAAAAAAAGATGCCGGTACGAGATCTTTTCTGGGCCCCCCCCCCCCCCCACACACTTTTTTTTAACACTAGTCATTTCTAGATGATTTATTTGTATTACATAGGCCTACGTTTGAAAAATCAGGAATCTTTTTACAAGGTCTGTGAACCATTTTGTGAACCTGTCATAAGTGTTACCATAGAGTGTAATCATTTCAATCACAGCCTTACAGGTATATTACGAAATTACTTTAATCAAGTACATAGTTCTTAGTTTAAATTATTGTAATTGTTCCTGCGCTTCAGAAGGCCTATTGATCTTGCAAATAATATTACAAAGATGTGTAAAATGGGAAAAGTGACTCTGACTGTTGATTGATATTTTATGTCTTCTAGTGACTACTGTTTCTAGGTTTAGTGATTTAACTATTGGTGTTATTCTTGTCAGTTATAAATATTCATCAGTAATGTATGTTGTGTAGTCTAATGTAAGGTTAGATCTGCTGTGGCAATACAGTTGACACATAGTTGTTTTTTTTTTTACAAACTCTTCCCAAAATACATTTTGTTAAATGACTCAAAAAAAGATGTTTTAAATTTTCTATACATTTGTCTAAAATGATGATACCTTCAATCTCCCCTCTTGGCTACCGCACAGGGTATCATTAAAGTGTAAAAGGATTGACTAACTAGTTTAACTGCCATACTAGTACCGGCATGCAGCGACATAAAGTATTTAGGCCTAGGCCAAGGGTCGGCAACCGTTTGCTAACAGTTTGCTAAACTAGGATTTTTAAATCATTTAGCCCGAAAGTCAATCTGTTCTATTATTTTTTTTTTATATTCTCTTATATTTTTATTATTATGTATAGCAGTGGATGAGTATGCTATCGATGTGCGGTATAGAGACAATGTAATCATACAAACTTGGTAGTTAATGTAATGTTTAAAAATGTACACATTTTATTAAAATTCTTTAGTCATATAATATTTGTATACTTTTCAACTAGCTTACACAATTTGATAAATTTCAAAATTATAAATTGTAAGAGCCGTTAATGTTTTTTTATAGAAAAATATGAAACATATTGGACATATTAGAGCAAAAAACAAATACAAAACGGGTTAATTATCTCCTTTCTTTTAAAATTAAAACTAATATTACTTTTTAATTATTATTACTTTATACAAATCTAGCATATTTTTGTTTAAAATTCAACTTGCTGCATTTTAACTGGTCACTATCCCTCCACTTAAAAAAAAAATCCACATCCAAGATGGTTGTATATCGATAAATCCAGTCAGACTTTATCATACTTATGTGGTATGTCTATAAAACTCATCTCTATCTATTTTAATATAATATGGCATAAATTAAGGAATTACAAGTAGTTAAGTTTTTTGAAATTGAATGAACGTGTAAGATTTGTCAAGTTTCAATGCAAATCCATTCCATTGGTCGAACAGTCAAGTGCTGTTTGGCCACGTCCTTATAAAAGCAAGCTCTGAAATTTGTCGCTCGCCACTCAGAAACATCGGCTTCAACAGTTAGTGCCTCCTCATTCAATTATTGAAAAAAATCAACAACAAGCACCTTTTGGAGGTCTCTCGCGTGCGATCTAAAATCACTCTGCGTGCCATGTCTGGCACGCGTACTTTAAGTTGTCGACCCCTGGCCTAGGCTACTAAGCTAACAAGGAGAACTGTAAGCCTGTAGGGCTCTTAGGTCTATATTTGTAAGTGTCTCTGGAGAAAACAAAATAAAAAAGAGATCCTAAATGCTATCGAAAATAAATAGGCCCTATATTACAACTAGAGGCTTCTTTGTAAATTTAACAAAATATTCAAGTTCACATTCAAAGAATACCAAAATTAAGGGCCCCCAGCGCCACGTGATATTGTAGGAGGTTTTAGGGCATCTCTTCTTAGCTTTATTGCAACAATTAAAAGATACTTGCGTAATTACCAATTTAATTTTAAATTTTAATATTCATGGGCCCCCTAAATTCTTATGGGCCCCGGTACGGCGTACCGGCTGTTCCCCCCTCTCGTGGGGCCTGCTAACAATAGTTTTGACGAAAATTCCAAAACTAAATGAATATAAATGATTGACACAAAAACACACTATTGTTAAAACTGTTTGTTAAAACTGTTTAGATTTTTAATCCATTAACATCAGCTCATTTATGAATTGTCATGTCTATTTATTTTATTGACTATTTACTTATATTTTCTTTTTATTGTAGCACCTAACATTCAATTTAATATTTGTAAAGTTAAACAAAAAACACTAAATTTTTGTTGTTATTTATTTGGAATAAAATTAAATTCAATAAATCTACGATAGCAAATCAGTGAATGTAATAAAAAGCACAACTACTTTAAAAAAGTGGATCCATGTATTGTTATCCAGTTTCTACAATTATTTAAAACTAGATCAAATTTGTCTGCAAAGTGGATTTTGTAAACTACGTAGGCCTACTGATATCAGTAAAAGTAAAGAAACTATAACATTTTTAGAAAACAGTATTGTTAGCACAGTATTGTTAGCACAGTATTGTTAGCATAGTAGTGTTAGAACAGTATTGTTAGCGCAGTATTGTTAGCACAGTATTGTTAGCACAGTATTGTTAGCACACTATTGTATTACTTTATTGTCTTTAAATCCATTTTGTATTTCCTAACTTAACATATAAATTTGATAAATAGTTATATAGTTATAAACTTGCCTGTTGAAAAACTTAAGTATCCCTTTGAGTTGAGACCAATTTGACCCACAAGGTGAATCAGGGTTCAAAAGTTATGTGGTCACGGCACACAAGGAGATGTGTGATTAACATTCATGTCCAATGCAGATTTACTTATCCTCAACTACTGTCAAGTATCCATCGGAGCTCTCGGGGGGCGTCTCCAGACCCGCAACAATCAAGACTTTCATCGGGGTTCAAACCCTGGACCTAACGTTCTGCTATCTAATGCATTACCTATGCTTCAACGCGCTCCATTATATTGCTGTTAAGGCTTTCTATTAGCATAATTATTATTCTTTCTGGCCATCATCTAATCTAGGGTTATTGTCACCAACTATAGATCTCCAGATTTTCTATCCTGGGACAATTTGTTTTCCAATTTAGTAAACCATGTATGTAATGTTAATTCCTAAGTTATGTCTCCAGTTTTTCCTCTTGGTCGACACCCTTTTTCTTGTCCGTTTAACTTTGAAACCTGTCCCCTCAACGATTTTCCAATTCTTTATTTTGTCATGTATTAATAGCTCTCTCTCAATGCGAGTTTTGTGGGAGGTACTAAGCCTAGACTATTCCAAGAATCCACTCTTGTGCCGACGTCAAATTCTCGGAATAGCTATGAATAGTTTATTATTTCTCGTACAGGGAAATTCATATTAAAACTATCATTTTTATTATGAGTTTTGTAATGATACCATTTTTTTCACCCCTCCTTGTAATAGGTCTGTTCCCCGCTCTTCTCCGCGATTATTTAAGGCTAGGGTCCGGCTAGGCAGACAGTTTTTGTGCAGAGGTTTTTGCTGAGTGTTTTGCAGAGTTTTCTGTAGAGAGTTTCTTTTTAGTCTGTTGGATGAACCCTTGTGTTGGCACTATTTTATTATTGCTGTAAATACTACATTTATTGTATATACTTCATAATATCAGAGTTATCACCTGAATTAGATTAACAGCATTTACACGGAAGTTTCCTCGTCAAGTTACAATTCTATTTTTATTTCATTATTTACAATACCATAACATATATTTATTTACAACTGCAACGTCAAGGAAAGGAACTGTTAGAACGCAAATCCTGAGTTTGTTCCCAGGACTATTAAATTGTACGTGTAATAGTGAAATACAAATAATATTAACCAAATTCTACCCTAGGACGAACGAGAATTATCAACAACATTTACACGGCTCTGACCACAAGGAGATTGTGGTCGTAACAAGATTTGGGGTCTCTTTCATTGCCGAGTAGTGCAATGAAAGATGTGTTTGTCTGTTCTGAAGACACACATGCGAATGAAACAGTAGTAACAGAAACACCTGACATCGATTTAAGTCCTACGTTCTTTGCTGAACTAACCATTGGTGAAGTAACAGAGAACAGTAACGTTTTATTACCAAAGCAGAAATTGGTAAAAGAACAATTGAATGACGAAGTGATCATGCAACTCAGAATGAAAACTGTTGATGAAAACACTGCAGATACAATGGCGGAATGTTTCTATATGAAAGAGGAAGTGTTGATGAGAAAGTCGAAACCGCTCAACTCGGGTACAAATGAGTGGGACAGTATTCACCAGATTGTAATACCTAAGTGCTATCGTCAAGATATACTGCGTATGGCGCATGATCTTCCTTTCGCTGGTCACATGGGAGTTCGAAAACCACATCACGGTATCCTCCCTTACTTCTACTGACAAGGACTGAGAAGAGATGTTGAACAATACTTCAAAACTTGCCATGTATGCCAGATTGTAGGACGATCTAATCAACGAATTCCTGTCGCTCGACTCCAACCGATACCAGCGTTCAACAACCATTCAGTCATATACTCATTGATTGTGTGGGCCCGTTGCCAAAAACAAAAGCCAGTTTTCAGTACCTACTCACAATCATTTGTTCATCCACTCGCTTCCCGGAAGCCATTCCGTTGCGTAACATAACAACAGTGAAAGTGGTAGACGCCCTGACAAATTTCTTAACATGTTACGGCCTACCGAAGACACTACAGTCCGACCAGGGGACTAACTTTACTTCGAACATTTTCAAACAAGTCATGGAACAAATTAAGGCCTTTCTTAACCGGGCCGAACCCTAGGTTCGCAAACCAGATCGTCGATCCTACCCGAACCGTTCTCCGTATTAACCTGCCGATCTTGGGTTGGCGATCTCGGGTTGGAATGGATCGCGAACCATAGTTGGAGGTTTGCACGTCGTGTTGAGCAAACCTAGGCTGAACATAGCACTCTTTTGAGCAGAAAGGCGCAGAAATGGATGCATATTTGCGGCAATGAACATGGCGGAACTGCACTTAAATGATGAAGAGACCAGCGCATTCATTACTTTGTGGGAGCAGTTTCTACAATTATGGAACCCACAAGATAAAAAATACAAGAACCAAGAGGCCAGAAATCTAGCCCTCCGGCAAATAGCTGATTTATTCAGCAAAAACTGGACAACAGGTAAGCCACAAGAAAAAAATTGATTCCATCGACTGTCTAGACAGTTATTATTATATATATATATTATTTCTATACTCACTAATAATAGTATAATAAGACATTAATAATTTTTACACACAGTCAGTCAATCAATTAGTGAATGACTCAATCTTCTTTTTGAAGTCCTTTGTCAGTTCGTGGAGTCGATCATTCACTCCTATACACTATTCACTAGCCTTAATTCAATGAATAACAGTATTTATTATGAATAGTAAATTAGTCATTGACTCACAGAGTGAGGCTGAGTCAGTGAGTGAGTCGGTGTCAGTCTGTTACTCTGTATCTCCTTGCGTGCTTCACTACTTGATATTAAGTAAGTTGGCTAATTTTAGTTTCATTTTATAACGTTTACAACCGATTAGGCATATTAACTCATGAAAATTTTATTTCATATGTTCCAGATGAGGTGTACCGAAAAATAGAGTCACTGAAGTCCTACTATAGGAAACAGAAAAAAATACACACTGGATCTGCTGAGGGTCAAGTTAAATGGGCTTTTTTTTTACCGAATCGCCAGCTTTTATGGAGGCACTTTGTATGTGCCAGATGGTGCAGTCATAAGCAGTGAGTGCCCTGGGGATGTAGAGCAAGTAAGTGAATCAGGATTTTTGCTTTATTGGGGAGGAGAGGTGAGGCCCAACTTATTTGTATTTTGTGCTGATGGTGACAAAATATCTCTATAAATGTGCGGCACCCATCAGGTACGAGGTGCGAGTCAGTTGCCCTAGTTGTCACCTCAGAGGCCACCTTTAGAAGAGTGTCATGAAAATTTGGGATTATAACACATTATAAGAACACAAAATTGGCATAAAGGTATTAATTATGTTAAAATAATGATATGTCACGTAAAGCAATCAATTATTAATTCAACAAAATAGTGAACATTAAGCATGCCAATTTAATTTACTGTGTATTTTTTAACAGAGTGTTTCCAATTTATTGTAATCATTAGTTAATGTTCAATATCGGGTGCAATTAAATAACACAGCACTTTTCATCCAATCCTTTCAAAATATACTGCTAAATTTTGAAATAATATACATTTCATAAGTCAATGTTTTAAATTTGTGCATTTTGCCAAGGAACTGCACCTTGCCTGTTAAAGAAATGTTTCAAGGCATCTCTGATTTCCGTGCCAGTCACGTGCTGTGGGTGGGCACCTCCGACGCCTGGCTGTAAACCAAATAAATTTGCGTTGTTGTGGGTCCGCCACTGTCCCAAAATTACATCATAGTTGGGTCCTTCATTGTCTACAGCAGCAGGTCCACAGTACTTCTGATCTTTGGCAATCCGAAGGAAATTGTGCAGTGCAATGGTAGCAAGCACAAACTGCTTGCCTCGTTCAGGTGCTACTTTTATTGTGGATTGATAAATTCCAAATCTGCAGGCTAGAATTCCAAAGACATTTTCAACTATTCTTCTTGCTCGACTGAGACGATAGTTGAATATCCTCTTTTCCGGATCAATGCATCTTTCAGAGTATGGTTTCATGAGGGTGGGAGGCAGGGCAAAAGCAGAATCTGCAACAATTAGACTAGGAATTGGAACAGGTGAATTATATGTGGTCATGGGTGGTGGGGTTTGAAGGTAACCTGCTTCCAATTCGCGCTTCAGTTTTGATGCATTCCAAATAGTAGAGTCGCCTACCCTACCAGGTGCTCCAACTTCAAAGTATAGAAATTTGTACTCTGCATCCACCAAGGCAAACAATACAAAGCTGTGAAAGCCCAAATAGTTAAAACACTGTGATCCTGCATTCTTTGGACATGTTATTCTTACATGCTTGCCATCCATTGCCCCAATACATTGAGGAAATTGCCATTTAGTCATAAACTTTCCCTGAATATCCTGCCACTGTGTCTGTGTGCATGGTACCTGCAACATAGAAAAACATAGGACAATAAGTGCCTTAGTCATACATAATACATAGTGCTTAAATTATATATCCCATTTTTGCCTGTTTCAGGAAGAAGATTCACAGTCGGATTTGAACAAACTGCTACTACAAATTCAAAATCATATAAAATCAATTGAAAACTGCCAGAGCAGTACCACACCAATAAAACTCAGTCCAAGTCCACTGAATTTCGTAGAGAGTGGACCAGAGACATCAAACCTTGATGAAACACCAAAACGTGCTAAAAACAATAAAAGTGTGTTTCAGTTAAAACATAAAATTGACTTTTCCTCCATTTGGCATTAATGGAAGAAATGGCCAATTGAATAATCTGTGTATTGTCAGCATGAGATTATATAGAAACAATCTCACCAATGATTAAACTAATCAAACCAAACTTTGTTAAAATTAATTTATTTCAATTTTTTCCTTTTTTTTTAAACAAACGTTTAAAGTCCTAAGCGTGCTGGTTAAAATTACATATAATCAAAACATTTGAATACACACAAAGACAAGTAACAACTAAAAACATTTGAATACACACAAACACAGGTATCCACTAAAAACTTTTACAAACAATGAGGCTTTTATAAGTTTATCTTTTTATAGTGGTGCAACTTCCTTACCAATTATAAATATAAATTATTCATTTCCACACTAAATGATAATACTGATCATTGGAAAAATATATATTACCTTCAAGTACTTATCCGTTAAGGCATGATAAATCACAGAACACGTTTCAGGAATGAGGTATGCCAGTGTCGCCACAGGAATCCGAAAAAGAAAAAACATAGACAAGTAACAACCTCCTGTAAAAAAACAATAAAAAACAATCAAATTTAGTCATCATAGTGCAAAAAACATACATAGGAATAATTTCATATAGGAATAATATTAGATTGTAATACTGCTGATAGATGTACATATGGTTATGATCATATAGAAGATAATCATATTGTACATTTATATTACAAAAGGCCATACCTTGTGCTAGAAAACGTAAGGTAACTGCCAATCGCTCTTCTGCAGAAATGCTGTCCTTATAATTAGTATTTTGTTTACACAAAGAAGGCCCAACTAAGTGCAGCAAATCATCAAAAGTCTCACCACTCATACGAAGAAATCTGTGAAGATGTTTTGGATCCTATCATGAAAAGAAACATCACATATCATAATAACATATACATTTTGTGAAAGATACAAATACACATCTAGTTTATAACAGGTACACATCACAATAACACACATGTATCATTTTCAGATGAATCATTTAAGCTGTATGTTATGTTATAAATATTTATTAAAAGAAAATTATATATAGGATTGTGGGGAAAAAATGAACAGAATTAGTAATAATATAATATTACATGCATACATGCATGCAGTAATTAGTCTATTTAGTAATGTACCACTAATATATTTAACTTGTAAAGTTATTGCTCAAATGGTAGCCTATATACTAGTATCACTATCAGTATCAATCAGCCTGCACGATACCTGTTCAGCCAATTCTTGCACGAGTGTGTGAAATGCACCAAGTTGCTGTCGCTGTATAACATATGGTAAAGTTGTCTTGCGTTTGCCCCTTGTTGCTTCATATTCTAATTCTTCGCTGAGAATAAGGATAGCTTCAAGTTTTATCATTTTCTGTCGCTTCGTGGAAGACATCGCCATATTTGTTTACAGAGAAGTACGTCAAATGTAGGATCGTGCTTGTTAAGATAGCAAACCCCGATCTGCGATCTCGCAGAAAGGTTCAGGGTTTGTATTCGTACATGTGACTATGGTTTACAAACTAGATCGCCGATCTCAGGTTCGTCCCGGTTAAGAACAGGCTTTAAGTACTGTTCGCTGTAAGAGAGGCCACTCAAGAATCTTTGGGGTTAGCCTACCATTGTTTATAGTCATCTATGTCATTTGTGCATTATCATTATGATATCGAAACGGATTAACCCTTTCTGTCCGTAGTTTTTTTCATGTTCTGTCGGAGTTTCTTTTTATAGACAAAATTCATATCATGTCATAAAAAATATTTTTATATAGTTTTTTTAATTAAATGTACCAAGTGTTGTATATCAAAATAAAGGTGACTAAATACTGAATCTAAATGAATATGTTTTGTTCTGAAATTCTCTGCGTAAATGATAAAAAAAGAAAAAAATATTAGTAAAATGTAAAAAAAAATGAAATTTTTCTAGTAAAAAAAATGAGAACAAAAATTGCTAATTACAAACTATAAGAAGTATTGAAATAAATCCACGTTTATATCAATTATATACTATTAGGCTATCAACATAATTACAAAAATTGACAGGTAATCTTTTTAATTAATGTCTGTTACAGTTTGAAAAAACATAGATAAATATGATATTTTAACATTTTTTATTAGCACTAGGCCTAGCTAGGAGTGGTTATGTTTTCAGAAAATAATATTATTATTTTTTAATTAGGTACATGTTGTATATCAAATTAAAGAGAATAAAATATAAATTTTGAATATTAAAGATTACACAGTGTACAGAATAAAATAACCATGAAAAAATCGGAAAGATTAGGTCCTAGTTGGACCTAGTTGAAGGCGCTTATTTTCCACCGGCACCGGTTGATGCTCCCGACTCGATGTAGTCTTAGACTAGACTTAGACCGAAATAATTATTTATTTGAATCTAAATTGTATTAAATTTCAGTCTTTAATAAAATCAAATAAGTTTGTATCATTTCTATTTAATAATGTCATAAAAAAAGCCTATAGACAGTAGTTTAGTTGATCTTTACTGCCCCCCCCCCCCCCCTTATGTGTACTTGTGACCGTCGTAACAAATCAATAGTCACTACTACTACTATAAACAATGAAAAAAAAGCATAAAAGTTCGTCAAATCTACTTTAAACTTATGCTAAAGAGAGTTCTGATATCTATAAATAGTCAGAGGAAGTTAAAATTAATTTTAGAAAGCTGGTTTGGATTTAATAGCGAAACAAACAATGTTACCCAAATCAACACCAGTGGTGTTCTTACGGCAGAATGGCACGGCCGATCGACACCAGTGGTGTTCTTACGGACAGAAAGTGTTAAGCTAGAGCTAACTATTTAATTTGGCACGATCCAGCAGTTAGATCACCGGCCTGTCAACCAAAAAAAAAATCAACGGACAGGTCGCGGGTATCTATCCCTGCCACCGACGGATCCCTGTCGCCCTGCAGGAGTGTAGGCGTGAATGTGCGCGTCCGCCAGAACACCTAAGTTAGCAAGCTTTCGGTTGTTAAGATATCATACATTTTAAGTTTAGTACACCTGGACAGTGAGACGTAGATCTAGTTATAAGTTGGCAGCATTTCCCTGGCATGTTTGTTCCGATTTTTAAAGTGCATAGCAACGTCCTTGACATTGTCAACAAAAGCGCACAATTAAAAAAATACTCCTATCTTCTTTAAATTTTTATTTATATTTACAGTTGTATTCTAATAGCTTTTTTGCACGGGAAATATTATTATATTATTGAGTTACTACATATAAATGTCAAGTTTAGTACGCCTGGACCGTGAGACGTAGTTATAAGTTGGCACAATTTTTAAAGTGCATAGCAACGTCCTTGACATAGTCAACACATGTCAAAAAAATATGCGCAGTACGTTTTAAGAAATATTTGGTGCATAGGCGGCACCATAATTAGATCTATATGCCTTACAGTCTTCAAGCTATCATTATTATATTAAATGTATTTTTCTTTGTAAAATATTCTTTAAATTATAGGCCCATAGAATATTGGCCACAATATAATATAGATACCGTACGTTTTGTAGGCCTATATTTTTTGTGTGTAGGCTAAAAGATTAGCCTAAATAGGGCCTAATTAGAATAGTATTTTATTGTCCATCATGGTCATGACTGGTCGGCTTACAATTAAAGGCTTATTAATTATATTCATGGCTAAACCAATTAATTGAAGTCATTGATGTGAATTTAGTATTTAGTTCAATAGTAGGCCCTAAACCCTAGGCCATAGGCGTTATCGGCCGCCCAAAATGTGCGTATAATGCCGAGCCTTATCAGCAGCCCAAAATGTGCGTATAGGCTAATGCCAAGCGTTATGGGCAGATCAAAAATTTTCGAAAAATTATGAGAGTTATGAGTTTAGTTATGAGTTTTGACTTATATTAACTTGGGCCTACTAATCTATATAGGCTATTATTTAGGCTCATATTCCGAGCTTGGAGGACGTAGGCATATAGCCTAGTCATATACAATGAGATAGGCATATAGGGCCAGTAAACATTCAAATTCACACAACAAATAGTAATTAAGCTTATAACTTATAGGTTATGCGCCGAGTAACCGTGCATATAACGCCGAGCGTTATCGGCAGACCAAGATATAATGCCAAGCGTTATTAGCACAGCTGTGTGTATAATAACTCCGTTTTAAAGCACCCACATGAAATGTACGCCTTTCGTTTTATACAATGTTAGCAGCACCTAGTGATCCAATGTGCATTATGGGACTTTTTGCGCCAATAAATTGTAGTCTTTGCGCATGTCCGCATGTCAATAAATAAACACTCAAAGACTAAAGAATTTCGAATAGTCTAGAATCTATCGATCTATCGACTAAATTTCGGCAGATTAGAAATTATTTTGCAACGTGTGCTTTAGTTTAATCCCAAAGATGCGTGAAATAGTTCATCTTCAAGTTGGTCAGTGTGGTAATCAAATTGGAGCCAAGGTTAGGGTCCTTTTCTATTATATTTATAATTTAATAGCCTACCTGCTACTAATACTAATAGATATCGTCTATTAATTATTTAATTTATTAAGAATTATTAAGACTCAGATATTAAGAATTAAGACTCAGAATACTCTGAATACTTTTTACTATTGCCATAGACATAGAATAATTAGAATCTATAATCTATTACAAAGCGTCACAGCACTGCTCTAACTTAGATAAAGTGACAATAAAGTCCCTCAGTGGCCTTAGTCAGGCTTAGTCTTAAATAAATATCACAACGTTAAAATAGGCCTATATTCTATATTTATATTGCCCTATAGGGCCTATAGTATACTATATCAGGGTTCGTACAGCTCCTGGAAACTCCTTGAAACTCCTGGAAAACAAAAAGTTGTGTTCCAGGACCTTAAAACTCCTGGAAAAACTGCATTTAGTCCTGGGAAAATACTAAAAACTCCTTATTTTTTTAGGGAGATTAAAAATTAATTAAAAAAATCATAATCACTGCTCTTAGATTGTACTTTCACTTTTCCAGAAAGCCCTATTGGAGTTAACCTTCTTTGCCACTTTATATTTTTGCGCACAAACGTTGATAACACCAGTGATGCCACTCCTTGTTTTTTTTTTTTACTAGATCTTTTTACTCCTGAAACACTCCTGGAAAACTCCTGGAATTTTTAGGCAATTTTTCTGTACGAACCCTGTATATTTATTGTATTATTATTCTATTAAAGAAGGATAATTAGGGCTGCGGCCTAAGCCTAATGAAAAAGAACATAGTTTACATAAGAAATTTAATAATTTTATAATAATTTAAAATCGTTTTTAAAGTTAAATGATTCAGAATGGTGTAGAGTAGAGTGTAGACATTGTAGAGTAGATATTTTTACAAAGCACTAACTTAGACCTAAAAATTGGGGACGACCTTGTGGCCATTTTCCTTCACTAACCACAGTAAACAAATTGTTACAAATTTACAAATACAGTGTCCTTCGACTATTTGCTAGAAAACCAGTGGTTCCCAGCCTTCCTAATGCCTCGACCCCTTAATTATACTTAATAAGCTAATATTAATAAGCCCCCAAGCCCAACCATACAATTATCTTCGTTGCTACCGTATAATTGTAATGTAGCCTACATTTACATATATATCGGCCATGTAGAATGCATTTCCATTGTTAAAAATTAAAGCTTTACAATTAATCACACTTGTTAACAGAAAAAAGCCTTGTGTTGAATACTTAAGATGTAAAATTCATTTATTATTACTTGGCTTACTATAATATACTACAGTCTCATTTCCTAAGATCGGCAAAAATATGCTTATGTGTTTTTCCGATGGTCTAAGCAAGTCTTAGGCGACCCCTCAAAATGGTTGTTTGACCCCCGAACCCAAAGGAGTGGCGTGGCACTTACAGGTTGGGTTGGGAACCGCTGCTATAAAAACCGACTTCATAATGCCGATTTGTGCAATTTACGGTTGTAGTAATAGACGAGGGTCTCTACAAAATTTCCCAGAAGAATCAAAATTACGTTTTTAAATATATCAATCGTAATAACGCATCATGGAGACGCAACAAGGGAGCTGAGTATGGGGAAAGGCGACGACTGTGGAAAGCTGCCGTAAAATAAATAGGAAACCTATCCTGATCGAAGAAGCTTGGGACAAAACTGTAGTCTGTTCAAAACATTTCGTAGATGGTATGTATTAATCCCGTAACGGATGAAAGTGTTATAACAGGGTTCGTACAATTCCTGGAAACTCCTGGAAAACAAAAAGTTGTGTTCCAGGACCTTAAAACTCCTGGGAAAACTACATTTAGTCCTGGGAAAATACTAAAAAATCTAAATTTTTCGAGGGAGATTAATTAAGTAAAAAAATATCGTAATCACTGCTCTTAAATTGTACTTTCACTTTTCCAGAAAGCCATATTGGAGTTAACCCACTTTACCACTTTCTATTTCCGCGTGCAATCGTTGATGACACTCCTTGTTATTTTTTTTACTAGATCTTGTTTTTTTATATATCCAAACTTGGGATGTAGGCTATATAAGTTCCCATAATGTCGTGATATAAAAAAAAAATAGCTGTGTAGCAAGGTGTCTGTTGTTTATTTTTAAAGAGCTCAACTTGGCTTTTCAAAAAATTTACTCCTGAAAAACTTCTGGAAAACTCCTGGAATTTTGAGGCAATTTTTCTGTACGAACCCTGTATAATTATTTTAAATTTTAGTACAAAAATATGTAATTTAAAAATTTGGGTTTTATTTAATAATAACTATACTCACTATGTATTCTGTTTTTTCTTGTTAAGGTGTCCAAGCTTATCTTTATCTAAGAAACAGCCCCTCATGGTTGCCTACACTTCATCTTGGCTATGATGCAATTTCGGCTTCACCTGTATCAAAGGAAAGATATTCAAGACTTACTGCTCAGAAAAAACAATCTGTGAATTAATTGTCCTCGTTGACTTCTTGTAAAAGAGCAAAAACTAAAGAATGGGTGATGATATTGCTATTGAGAGTTAATACCTAGATGACAAGCATGTTCAAGTCGGGTGGTAACGCTTTTGTTTATGCATTAAAAGATATAGAGCCTGTTATATATATATTATGCAGCATTTCTTTCTTTCTTTAAAATGCCCACTTTTTGTTGTGTAATAAGCTACAAAAATAATTGTAGACACATATTTTACACAAATATAGAAAAAAGAGCAAACGAATAGCTGCTGTAAAAAAAATAAAATCGAGTTGACAAAAATTTTAAACAGAGATTGACTCTAATAATAATTAGGCCTATAAATTTTAAGCCAAATAGTATATATTGTTATATAGCCTATAGGCCGCGCATATAAGCTATAGGGCCACTATAAGCCTACAATAACCCTTTTAATCTTTTAGAAAACAAATAAAAATGTATGATTAATGCTATCTCACACGTTTGCAGTAGATGGCTAAAAATAAACGTAGCTCTATTTTTATTCATTAAAGTTAATACGAGTATGAAAAAAAATGATACTAGACTGTGTGATCATCTATTAATTATGTTAACACGCCATTAAGGGAAGTGGCGGGGAAGGCATTAAAAATGTTAAATGTTTTAATTCACTTTACCCTTACAACTTTATTGTTTTAACCTTAGAAGAAAAAGTTTCTACCCAGCCTTTAGGTTAATACGCTGTTAACAAAACAAAAATATTGTTACAATATAGCGTCAGAAGATGTCCATTAATAACGTCAACATGCAATTTTAACCCAACCTCACCCCTTTTTTTGTTCAACATTTTATACACTTAGATTTATGTTTGAAAAATAAGCGATTGAAATGTCTATAGGTCTAAAAAATTTAAAATACATTTTAATACTCGTTTAACAGATTGTAACTAATTGTCTATAACTAACTGGTGCAACCACAAGGGGGTGGGGGCACGGAAGCACCTTGTTACACCCTTCCCGACCACCCTGATATAAAAGAAAATTACGATCAGAGAGTTTTAACAGTTGTTGCTTCTTTTACTTGTGTTATTTCATAGAAATATTTTTATGAATCTCATTTTTATGGTTCACACTTAATAGTTTGATACAATTACAATAGTCCTATTAGTTTTCATAAAAGTCTCTTAGTAAGTCCATTAGGGAAAATTAAGTGTATTATATTATAATACATGTATTTATTTTTACGCTAATAAGGGCCTATATATATATAGCCTAGCGTCTATAATAGCTATAAAATATAAATCAATGACTAATTTAAATTTTAAAGAAAACGGCGACAATATTATCAAAACAATAAATGTTTTTGTTAAATATAGGCAAAAATAGATATAAGCCTATAGTCCTTAGGCTTATATTAAGAGTAATAGTTAAGTCTGTGTGCCACGGCTGTGTACTTATATACAGACAACTACATTAAATATTCACTGACTAATAACGGACTGAAGTATAATATATCAATATTATTAAAATAATTACCGTGAGTTTGTTTATATGTTTGTATATTTATTTATATGCTTGTTCGCTATAGGCTCCTAGGCCGTTTGATCTATCGACACAAAAGTTAAATGTATCCAATTGGAAGCGTCTTATCTATGATTATTTGAAGTATAAAGAAATGTATTTACTGTAATTCATTAAATGTTTTTCTGTTTATAATTATTGTTAAAAACAAAATCCAGAGAACTTGATGCTATTTGTGTTGGACTTCAAATTTTAATAATTTAATTTAAGGTTCATAGTGTCCTATGTAAGTAATAAGTAGTATAAAACAATGTGTAGTCCCATGGACCACATACTATACTAAAGTAAAGACTTTACCACTTCTTGTTTAAAACTAACTCTCACCCCTATCACTGCCGTTCGGTTTTGGCTAATTTTGATTCTTTGAATTCTTATTCAAAAATTCGCAAGGTAAACATGAAAGTTCTTGTGTCGTGTATTAAACACTTGAGTGTTACACCCTGCAATGCTAATTCATCATCTAGTCCCTACATTGCTACTTCCTATCTTAGAGAGCTTATATCAAGCCATCTAGGGAACTGCGCTCTTCAACACAGTCACTCCTCAAAACTCCTAGTTTGGATGGACACGGAAAGAAGTACCTGGGAGTGCGCTCATTTGAGTCAGTGGCACCTTCTCTATGGAACAGTTTATCTCAGGCACTGAGAGAATCTGGGACAAGAGAATCTTTTAAAAAGATCTTAAGACCTGTCTCTTTGGCTAATACATCTGACACTGCAAATCACACCAAGAGTGCAATGAGCATGCTAATTTAATAGCATGGATAGAAGCGCTATAGAAATGCCCATTCTCATCTTATCTTACATTGTTTAAATTGATGTGATTTTTTATTTACTTTATTTTTCTTCCTTGTGCACTAGTTCTGGGAAGTAATTTCTGATGAACATGGCATAGACCCAACTGGTACTTATCATGGAGACAGTGACTTACAATTAGAGAGAATCAATGTCTACTACAATGAAGCATCAGGTAAAGATAAGTGTTTATGGAAATAAATAAATTGAACAATAACAAAGTGGGAACATAACAGGGTTTATAAGGGTGATTTTGTTAAAGTTAGGGTAAACTAACCAAAGTTTTAAAGTTTGGGAGAATTAGAACAAAAAAAATAATTTTTTTTTTAAGCGATACCCACCCATGTACCCGGTAGTTAAGTTCCAGATTTATTAATTATTATAGTCCCATCAAGTTTGTTTTTTTCTAAAATAAGTGCTTTAAAAAAACATCAACAAAACTCATTTTTATTAATAGTTTAAACACTGCTAATAATCATTGGGAAATTTCACATAGGCCAGTCAAATTTTGTTTGTGAATATGGTAGGAATTTTTTAATGATTTTAGAATAAGAACCCTGAATTTAACAAAAACTAATTAGGATTCATAAAGCACTTTGTTGTTTTTTTCCTCACTTTAATATTCTTATTTACAAGTAATGAATTTCCCAATGCTCGTTTCTAAAATTAAACACTTCCGTTTTTTCATGTAGGAGGTAAATATGTTCCCAGAGCAATCTTGGTGGATCTTGAACCAGGAACCATGGACAGCGTACGCTCTGGTCCCTTTGGTCAGTTATTCCGACCAGATAACTTTGTGTTTGGCCAATCTGGCGCTGGAAACAACTGGGCCAAGGGTCACTACACAGAAGGAGCAGAGCTTGTAGATTCTGTTTTGGATGTTGTTAGGAAAGAAGCTGAGGGTTGCGATTGCTTACAAGGTTTGAAGTTTTACTTAGACTGAATCTGCATGGCATATAGTTTTTAGAGTTACCAATTGTTATGTAACACCTAGAATAATCTCGTATGTGTGTGTTTGTCCCGTCACATTTGACCGCTTCCCCCTTGTTTATTTTTCTATTGTGCGCTGTTCTGGGTAGCGTCATGCTTCAGCGGCACCAAAGGAAATTTTCTTTCTTTCGTTTTGACCTGTGGTCATTTCTTTTCTAGAAAATGTTGTTTTGTTGCGAAGCATAGAAATACTATTGCTATTAACCTTGAAATTGTTTTTTTTCTAGAGAACTTGTATTCTCAAAACTACTTTGATAAAAACTATATAAAGGTTAGCTTCAGTATTTTGTACACAGTTTTCTGTATATGTGCAGATTAGTAGAATTGTTTATTGTACACACATTTCTAGTATATGCATTTTTCTTTGCTATTGTCATTCTGTGCTAGATTTTCTTCTATTTTTTGCTATAAGCATTCACTTCAGGATTTTGTTGTCTAAGTTAGAGTTGTATTTGATTAGTTATTTTTTTTATTGTAATTGTCAACTTTTTTGTAAAATCTGAAATTGTTTTATGGTATCTTAACCCTTGACCTCCATAGTATCTTTTTTGTTCACTTTCATTTGTTATTTAATTGAAATTAAATTTGTTAAAGTTTTTGGTTCTTTACAAAAGACTTTTTTTCTATATTGCGTTTTATCAACGAGTCAAAATTAAATACTAAATCCAAGTAATTCAATACGTAATACAATAATATCAGTTTGTTTTATATGAAGTATTTTTTCTAAATTAACTTGAAATGTTTCTTTCAAAGGCTTTCAACTGACACATTCTCTTGGTGGCGGCACTGGATCTGGAATGGGTACACTTTTAATTAGCAAGATTAGAGAAGAGTATCCAGATAGAATAATGGTTACATTTTCTGTTGTTCCGTCTCCTAAAGTGAGTCCTTTTGATATTATAATTAAAAAAGGTTAATTTCCCATATTTTGGGTCTTAAAATTGTATTAAATATTCAGGGTTTCTACTTGTTTGGGCATACAAACTTTTTAGGTTTGGAAAACTGACCAAAGTTTGTGAATTTTGCTATAATAGACAAAATGAAAAATATATTAGACTATGCTGGTAATCACTCCTTATCTCTAGGAATTTTGATAAAAAATTTGAATAGCTGTTTCTAAGAGTTCTATGAATACTATTTAAAAAAAATCCACAGTTAAATTGTGACTATCTTCCTTGATAGCACACTGCATTTGGCATTATACTCGATCTGGTAACATAAAAACAACTTCAGCATACCCAGTACAGCTTGTATTTTGTACAAATAAAGTTTTAGAATTTAAAATGGTTAAGAACCTTGAAATTTATTACATACTAAACTTCTTTAAAGAAGGAAATAGACACGGTGAGATAGCCAAAATTTTGTTTTCTGTAGTTTAAATTTTGGGCCTGCCAGTTAGCTTAGGCTAGGATTTTTTTTTTAGTGTAAACTTTATTAGGCTAAAATGTGTTCTGTAAACAAAAAAAAGTTTTTCTTATTAGAACAAAGGTGCTTTTTTTCCAGCTGGTAATAAAAAGATGAATGCTGTTTTTTTGTTAAGGTCTCTGACACTGTGGTAGAACCTTACAATGCAACACTCTCAGTTCACCAGCTTGTTGAGAACACAGATGAAACTTTTTGCATAGACAATGAGGCCCTCTATGACATATGCTTCAGGACACTTAAATTGACAACGCCTACTTATGGAGATCTCAACCACTTAGTCAGCGCTACCATGTCTGGCATTACAACCTGCCTGCGTTTCCCTGGTCAGCTGAACGCCGACCTGAGGAAACTAGCCGTTAATATGGTTCCTTTCCCTCGTCTTCACTTCTTCATGCCAGGATTTGCCCCTTTAACTTCTCGCGGCGGTCAGCAGTACAGGTAATTAATAAATAGTATGGTTGGAAATTAATATGTTACCTGTTTTTGATTATTATTTTGTTATGTTTGGAGTTTAACCACTAACTTCCCAGGGTCACGACATAAAAACCTCAGTATTTTCCCGATATAAGGCGAACAACTCTTGCCGGCTAAATATCGGACCATACAAACATTTAATTATTCTGCTTAAATATGTATCAATTAAATTAAAATAAAGTTTATCTTGTTCAAAAATGAATTCCCATTCTTTTAATATCAAATATGTATGTGTTTGTTTGTGCAGAAAATAAATAAAACCATGAAAAATTGGGCCCCGATATAGGTGCACGGCTAGTCCTAAAGCGATTTTTTTAAACCAAGACTTTATTTAGCCCTACAAACAATTATTGCTGCATTTACACTGTTTTAATCGCTAATTTAATGCATGCTGAATATCACTTTTAGTTATTTAATTACTCTTAGATTAAATTAATATTACGGCGATCTAAATTAGGCCCACATTTAGGCCTACAAGTACTACATTATTATCATTATTAAAACATCAAAAGAAATATTAAATTTCCGTTTATTTCATTTCTGTAAAAAGTTACAGGAAGTAGAACATTTCTACTGCCATGCATTTCCTGCTTATATAGCGGGCGATACGGGAAGTTAGTGGTTAAGATGTATTAATAAAAGCTTGTTATAACATCTGATCCATTGGACTAGTAAAGATACACATACCAGTCATACAATGGTATTGTGTGGTCCGCACAATCACTAGCAGCCTGTAGGGTTTCCAACTGTTGTCAGGTACCCATCCATTCTGGGTTGAATTGGAAGCACATTTGTCAGATTTTTAAAAAAAAGTCTTATCTTTAAAAAAAGTCTTATCGTTTTACCAGGAACAGATTCCAACTAGGGACTTTGTAATTGCATTAAACGAGCTGCACCTAGATTACGGTTTATAATCATACCGGTAGAGGGTTTATGCAGTTTGGGAAAATTGACCAAGGGAATTAAGAGTAAGACCCCTGTAATGATAAACTAATGAAGAAGTTTTATTTTTTTCTTTCTAGAGCACTTACTGTACCTGAACTCACCCAGCAAGTATTTGATGCCAAAAACATGATGGCTGCCTGTGACCCACGTCATGGACGCTACCTCACTGTGGCAGTAATCTTCCGTGGTCGTATGTCCATGAAGGAGGTTGATGAACAAATGCTAAATGTGCAGAACAAGAACTCCTCCTACTTTGTTGAGTGGATTCCTAACAATATTAAAACAGCTGTTTGTGACATTCCGCCCCGTGGTCTCAAGGTAAACCAACTCCTAATGTATTTATAGTTTACAACCAGGGCTGTATATTTAAAGTCGGTAGTCGAGAAAGTCGAGATTTTAGAGAAAGTCGATTTCAAAGTCATAGTCAGCATTTAAAAAACAAATTACAGCTTTACAAAAAGTCGAAGTAAAGTAACAAAAGATAGCTTATATATTTACCAAACCACTTCCTTTTTCTTATATTAAAGCATTTTAAATTGTGTTGTTTCATTTCTTTTGTTTGTTGTTTATTTTATTTTCCGGTAATTTGAATTATGGAAATGAGTCAACTCGCCTTCACGAGTACTTGAATTTTTTTCCGGTTGCGTAACTTATAGTGCAAAGGTGTATCGATCCCACTTTTTAATTTCTTCTTTAAATAAACAAAACCGGTGGTAACTTGATTAATGATCAAATGGGCTTAATGAGCATTCTAAAAAAAATCATATCTAAATAGAGCTTCATCAAGTATAAATGAAACTAGTAAATTAATAGAGTATATAAAATATATTTCATAGCAGAATTTTAAAATTTGTCCTGAAACTTCCGTTGTATTTTGGTTTTAACATTTAAGCTAACCTGATCACGGACTTTATGAAAAAAACATTCTAAACATAAAATTAATTACACAGTTTTATCTTAGTTGTTTGTTTATATCCCAAGTTTGCTGGTCAATGAGCGTTTGAAAATATTTAATGGATGCTTTTGAATGTGTACAAAGTTACATGGCTGACAATTGATACACTTTGACATGCGCAAATATATATATAAGTCACTAATATAATTTTTAAAAACAAGATAATACGTTTACAATACGTTTTTAGCATTAGATCCTAAGCATGATCAACTAGAATGTTCTAGTGTTTTAATTATTAGTAGATAGAACTGCAGCCAAATAATTATAAACCGGCCATTTAACTAAAAGACACCAAAGGAAAAATTTCAAATCTTGTTATTTTAGTACATAAACCTTTAAAATTTTAAACCCATTTTTTCATCCTTAGATGTCAGCTACATTTATTGGAAACAGTACCGCTATTCAGGAGTTATTTAAGAGAGTTTCTGAACAGTTCACAGGTAATTAGTTCAATTTTTATTCAAACTTTAGGTGTCATTTTAGTAATCTATGACAATATATCAGAAATGATAGTAAACTTGCCTTTAACTTTTATGGAACAAAATTTTAAACCAGAGTTATCAAAGTATTGAATAGTTTAACTGAAAACATAAAGCTCTCATTGTGATTTATGATATTTAAACAAAACCCAAAATTTATTTAAAAGCATTTAATTGGGTAAATAATCTGTTAAATAAATTAATCTTAACCTACAAGTACTGAATAAGCTCTTTTGACAATTATTGAAAGTGTTTAAAATACTATCACAGTGTTCACTCTGGTTGGGGAAAGTTTGGGTAATCTGAATTGGTTCTCAAGTCTCTGAATTTATAACTGACAAAGAGTTTAATATAAAATAGTTTTATTTCATTACTGGGAAAATTTAGAACCATACATTTATGTTGAGGAGTCCTTGCCTCATTTTATATTATTTTATGGATGTATTTAAACAAGAAGTAATAGAAAAGATCAACTGTATTGTTTTTGTAGTTTTATCTGAAAACTTCTGTTTTTCCTCCTGTTGCATTTTTTTATCCGAGAATTTGAAAAGTATTTGTTTTAGACAGTAGACAATAACAATAAAAAGCTAGAAATAACTGACAAAATACCAAAAGAAGTTCTAAATTTTGTTATTGCCAAGATACAAATTGCTCAATTAACAATGAGAAAAAAATATATATATAATCCAAGAGCTTAATTGACTTTCTAAGATGTATAGGCTATGTTTTGGTTTTTGGTGTAGATAATACAATACAAATGAATAGGGAAAAATAAGCATTAGTCATATTGTATTCAGAGACTGTTGAGGATTAGTGGAATAACAGAAAAGATCTATTTGAAAGTATTTTACACTAGGAACAGCTCTATTGTCATTTGATTCAATCAATATTTAAAATTTAAGTACTTTGTAGGTTTTATTAATTTATTAAAAAGGTTACTTTGTAGGATCTATTGAGTTCAATTTTAGTACAAGTCTAGTTTACAACTTATATTTGTAATAGCAAAACAATATCACTATATTTCCTGATTACATAAAAATGCTTACTAGTGGATAAAAACTAAATAGATAGGACAATGAATACTGGACATTTAATTAAAACTTGATTCACAAACCAGGGATAATCATAGTATGCAATAATTGTTCTATATAGGAGTGTCTGTAACATAGAAGATATAATGTGTAGAAAATGTTTAAAGATTTTCAATGTCTATTTTTTTTTGTGTGTTTTAGCCATGTTTCGCCGCAAGGCTTTCCTCCACTGGTACACTGGAGAAGGAATGGATGAGATGGAGTTCACTGAGGCAGAGTCCAACATGAACGACTTAGTCTCTGAGTATCAACAGTACCAAGATGCCACGGCCGAAGAGGAGGGCGAATTTGAAGATGAGGGTGGAGAGGAAGAGGAACAGTAGAAATAAAACTTTGCTCCTAGAATTTTGTTAATTTTTTTTTCAAAATTTAGTGTGAAATAGTTTGGAATATTTCACTTTTGTACTGGTTTTATTCTCTGTAATTTGTAATCACTTTTTTTTATTCAACTTTTACTTTTAACTGTAGCTTTGTATTAGCTCTTTCACTCCTATGAGCCGGTACAATCAGGTTTTTTTATTTTTCGTTTCTGTCCCACGAGCCGATTCTACCAGCTCATGATTTAATTATTAATAATTTTGCGAAAAGCCTATATGGTATAAGGATGTAATTTTACTTCGACATTTTTGCTACGTCATTTTATTTGTTATTAATGCAATTTGTTTACGTTTTTTGCATTAATTGTTTACATTTTGATTGATATTTGGGTTTAATTATTTCTGTCATGGGGCCAAGAGGTCCAGGGGCATGTCCAACTTAGATAAGTACCGCTAATAAAGCTCTTGGACTAATTTATTTATTATGACAGTGGATTACCTATTTTGTTAACTTCTAGCAATGAAAACTCCACAAAACAAGAGATAGATTATAAGTATAGGGAATATAGTGAAATAAATAATGTAATAGGAGCATCTTTTTCAATTATAATAAATATATTTTTAAATACATTTATCATACATTACATTCAATTATCTTTCCATTGATGTATTACACTTCATGTATAATTTAAATATTAGGCCACTTTAACTTATTAGAATATGAGATGTTTCTTTCTTTCAACTTTGCCACAATTTTGGTTTTTGTGATGGCATATCTTTGGCTAAACATTGTGTAACTTTTTATTTATTGATCAATTTTGTTCAAATTTGAAAGTGTTATAGTTTATTAGATTTACTATCGAGGATTCAAATATTTTATCAATTGGTTGACAAGTCTTATAAAATAAAAAAGCTTTTATTGGAAACCTCAAAAATTATTTTTTGTAAACAATTTTTTCTTAGTTGTTGACCACTATAAAATATTTAATATAGTTCAATAAATTATATTTTAAAGTACTTAAATCATAAACTACATTTATCTTGCTTTCTTTTGATGTCTAACAATTAAATAAGGTCTATCGCTTCTATTTGTCCCAAGATTTAATTTCTTGTATCTGTAAAAAGGGCGTAGTAAAACCATGAAAAAAGCCCTGAGAGTCAAAGAGTTAAGTTTACATTTAAGAGATTTTGTTCATCCTATGATACTTCAGTAATTAATCAATTTTTTTCAGTTTTTACTCCATGTATAACTAACTTACTTTAAAATGTTAGAAAAATTTTCTAAGTCACAAAGTTTGTGAAGTATGGTACATTTTTTTGAAACAAAGTCTGAACTGTTGATTAGTTGAATTTATTTTTGTATTAAAATTTTAAAATGAAATTTCATGGCAACAGTTTTCTGTCATGAGAACTCAATAAATATAATTTACTTTGTTTTCAATTTTCTGGTTTGGTTTGTCTGGTGTTTTATGTTTACTGGTTAGTACATTTGGTTATGATGATCAGTTATTTCATATACAGTATTTTCTTTGTTTAAATCACAAATATGGTTTAGAATTTTGTACCAACTTGGGTCTTATTTAGGAAAGTTGCTTTATTATAATGAAAAAGCAACAGTTGAAATAGTGTCACTATAGAAATTTAATTCTTGAGTCAGTACAAAAATTTTTTTAAGCTGGAGCAAGTATCAACTGAATAAGTGATGATACAATGTGTATATATAAACTTAAAGAATAAAATTAAATTGAAGTCTTTAGTGGCAGAACATTTGCTGGAAGATTACTTCCTTATAATTGTGTTTATATAGGCATCTTACAGTTCTATGAGAATTAAATATTCACCAATTAAATTTCATATTTGGACAACTTGCATTAATTAATTAATTTAATATTGAGACTAACATTTTACTTGTACAAAATTATTGATTTGTGAATATTTTATACTGTTTGGAAATAGTTTAGACCTTTGTAACCAAATAAAATGAAAATGCTGTAATATACTATGCATTAATACAAAATAAAATCAAATAAATTTAATTGATTTTTGTTTATATGTTAGTATTAGTATATTTAGTCTGGCAAAAAAAAAATATGCCACACCTGCTTTGTTAACATTGTTATTCCAAATCAAATAGCCAAAGAAACAAAAACACAAATGAATTTAAACATAAGTAAACGAACTAAAATGTAGGTAGACTATATACTCTTGTTAAAATATGACGATATCTATAATATTTGATTGTAGTGGTTTCTGGATAACTGGGCCAACAAAATTAATATTTCATATAAGTGTCATATATTCATATATTACAAAAAAATATCGTTTGAAAAGGCAGTTATAATTTTATTGTATGTTTCATCAGTTTAAAAAAAAAAAATTAGCTTATTTCAAGCATGGCGTTAATCTGAAACGGACAAAATGAGGGGGTGGGGGCAATTAAAATTACAGCTAAAACAAAGCACCTTTCCTCGCCCTATCAAGTATAATCAGACAAGCACTTTATTATTATTGAGGGGGGGGGGGGGGGTCTGAGATTCTGGTTCGACAATGTAAAGTATTGGACATGGCTGCAGTTGACAACAACTCAAGATAGGCTAAAGTGAGATGTCCATTCGCTCCCCACAACGGTCAAGGGATTGATGATGCTGATGAATAATATATTAAAGTATTTTCATAACAGGATTCCTGCATTCATGAAATTGAAATAAAAAAAATTCAGGTTTTCAGGAGAAAAAATAATTCATTTAACATTGACTCAGATACATAGAAGATGAAAATAAAATATTTTTAAGGACATTATAATATGAAAGCGAAAGTTTGCAGGAATTTTTGTTACATTTCAGGAGATTTTTAGGACCTGAAATTTCAAGAGACCGCGAGGACCCTATTATAAATATAAAAGTAATTATTTGTTTTGTGCACTATTTTTCTTTTTAAAGAAGCAGGAAGGTAAAAAATGTTTACTCTAGAATACCATTACTGCTGTAATTGAGTCCAGAGCTCAGTGCCCCACTGTGGACGAGATGGTACAGCAGCCACCGCCGCTACTCCTGGACACGTGCACGTGGTGTAAGTCAACTTGTGCCTCTTGAGCAAGCTTCCCTTCACCTGGTACGCGTCCTTCCACTGACCCAGACTCATCTGCTTGGTACAACCGTGCGGATGTGACACTATGAAGCAGGCCCCACGAGAGGGGGGTACAGCCGGTACGCCGTACCGGGGCCCGTGAGAGTTTAGGGGGCCCATGAGGCCCATGAATATTAAAATTTAAAATTAAATTGGCAATAATACAATTATTTTTTAATTGTTGCTATTAAGCTAAGAGAAGATACCGACAAAACCCCTACAATCTAACGTGATTTTGATGTTCTTTGAATATGTACTTGAACATTTTGTTAAATATGCACTAAAGCCTTTAGTTGTAATATAGGGCCTAATTATTTTCGATAGCATTAAGGATCTCTTTTTTATTATTTTTCTCCAGAGACACTTACACATATAGACCTATGATATAATTTTATTATTAATATTGTTTTTTTTTTTGTACTAGGCTACTCTCTTTTGTTTTCTTGTTTAACTTCTTTTTTTTTATATTGTAAACAGTTTTATATCAATACAAGCTAAATTGCCCTGCGTTGCCCGGTTGGGAAAAAAAACAGGACTGTATAAGTATAAGGTGCAGATAAAAATTGTATAAACTACAATTAAAAGAAAGCTATAAATCTAATAATAATTAAATGATTTTTTTTTACTGAAGACGTTTAGGAAAGAAATTTAAAATAAATATTGTAGGCTCCCTAATCGGGTAACAAAATAGGCAAGTATTTTTATGTACTCTAAATTGCCCGTAGATTTACAATGTCTTTTGTTTTTAAAAGTAATGTTAATTGAAATTTTTTTTTTGAAATAAAGGTATAGACTAACTGGAGAATGGAACCCGGGTCGCCCGCATGGCAGCCGGATACGTTAACCTCTTAGCTAGTAAAGTCACATGTCCCTTGTGAAAAATTATTAGACACTATATAGGCCTAGGCCTAGATCAGTGACACAAAACTCACGTGTTTTCAAATTGACCAATGGGGATCGGTTTACTTGCAAACACTGACTTTATATATGTATAGATTTCATTGGTATATTTCGGGATTTTTACTCAAAAGAGGGTCTTGGAAATTGTGTACATTATCATGGAAAAGTTTTGGAAATGTCATGGAAATTTTGTAATCCAAAGTTGTGGGAACCCTGCCTATGATCCTTACAGGCTTACAGTTCTCCCTGTTAGCTTAGTAGCCTAGGCCTACATACTCTATATCGCTACATACTAGTACGGCAGTCAAAGCTAGTTAGTCGATACTTTTACACTTTAACGATCTCCTGTGTGGTAGCCAAGAGGGGAGGTTGAAGGTATCATAATTTTAGACTAATGTTAATACACATTATTCAGTTGCAGCCTCAAGAGGTGGAAAATACTGTCAAAGCTTCATGGCATTTCTAGCTCCATATGGCCAGATCGAGTTGAAAGTGTAAAACAATTTGTAGCTCATCTACCAGGGGTTAAGTTGGCTTTGGAAGACCTGTTAAAGCTGAATCTTAATCCGAAAACCAGAAAAAGATATCCATGGAGCTTTAATATGTTATGTTGGTTCTTTCACTTGCATCATAATGCCAGTCGTGTAGGACACTGTACTTGTCCTTATTGACTTCTGCAACAAAGTCATTCAAGTTTGTGATGCGACTATAGATATGGAAGCTGCAAACATAGAAAGCTTATAATGCACAACTAGGGGCTTTGCGAAACAGTTGCAATGTTGAATGAAGCTAAGCTTGTTGCAGCCAACCTGCAGATAGAAGTACAATTGTTTAGGAACAATAATACAACTGCCAGAAAATAACAAGATTTCATGATGAGGATACACCTGATGAAAATGTGAATGAGATGAATGAAACAGAAGAATGTCCTAAGGAAGCCCACTTTCGAAAACACATATTTTATGTTGTATTGGATAGTGTTATTGGCGGGCTTACAATGTACAGACCGGTTCAATTCAGTCATAGATGTTTCTGACACATTCAGCTTTCTTTGGAACTACCAAAAGATGTCAGAAGAAGACTTGAAGTATAAAGCTGCTAAGTTAGCAGAAAAGTATTATAATGACATAAGCTGTGAAGAATTTCTTCGGGAAATAATTCACCTAACAATGGTTCACAATGCAAATTTTGGTAAAGAAGAGTTGGGTGCATTGGAACTGTTACATGCTTTGGCAAATTGCAAATTATACAATATTTATCCTTTCATAAGTGTCAGTCCGAGGATGTCCCTTACATCACCAGCCACAGTAGCATTAGCGGAGAAGCGCTTCAGTAAACGTCAGCTCATCAAAAATTACCTTAGGTCTACCATGAGTCATGAGTCAGAATCGCCTGAACAACTTGGCTAGGCTCAGTATTGAGTCTGGCATTGCAAGACAAATAAACTTTGACAATGTAATTCGTAGTTTTGCCAAGAAAAAGGAACGCAAGGCAGCCCTGTTTTAATAAAAATAGTCGTTTTCTTCTCCGTTTTTTTAAAATCATTCATGTAGAGTGTAGAGTCTATGCCTATTGATGTATTTACTGTTGACTATTTCTATTCAAGAAACAGTAAGCATTTAAAAGATGAGAATGATTTGGGTATATATGTAAATTATTAATGATTCGACAGACATGCATAAAATGCGATTAAGATGTATATTTATGTACTTTTTTGTAATAGTACCGTATTGAAAAGTTGTGAAGTTGTTACTCGTTCATACTTTATATAAATAAAAGTTAAAACGCATTGAACTTGAAGTCTTTTGATTGACTTAATTTAATATTGCTATATATTTATTACAGAGTTTCACCTGTCATAGATATGTCTCAAATTATTAAATCAAGAAGCTGTGACAAATACAAATAGCTTACCTTAACATGTGTCTCATATTCTCAATTTACTCTCTCAATTTTCACATTCGAATTATTCCATATTAAAATGATTTATGAAAAGTTAATTAACAATTTAAATGTCCAACTCTAAAATCTCCAATACTTCTCTAGTTGTTTTCAACCAAATTAGGCCTACTCATCAATCACCAAGGAGAGTAACTTTTCCCATTTATTTGTGTAATTTTTGCAATTTTTCTGATTAATACTGAAGCGGAGGAACAATTCGATCTACAACAATTTAAACTAAGAACTATGTACTTGATTATTGTACTTTTGTAATAGACCTGTAAGGCTGTGATTGAAATGATTACACTCTAAATGGTAACACTTATGACAGTTTCACAAAATGATCCACAAACCTTTTAAAAAGATTCCTGACTTTTCAAACGTAATACAACTAACGAAATCATATGACAAGTGTTAGAATAAAAAATGTGTTGGGGGGGGGGGGGAGGGGGCCCAGAAAGGATCTCGTACCGGCACCTTTTTTTTCTCTCGAGGGCCCTGCTATGAAGGTTAACCTTTCGTGAATTCTAGAACTTGTGAATTTTTCTTCCACTATCCAGCAAATGTCGCGCCAGTCTCTCCACATCCTGTCTAGTTTGTTGGCCAGGCTGCTGTCACAGGTGACGAACATTAGCTGGCACCAGTCACCCTCGCAGTTTCGGTCGTGAATCCACAGGTTTCATTGAACGACCGGCGGTCTGTCGTCTCCGTCGTAAAACAACCTCAAGGACGATTGTACGGCTTCGATATTGTCATAGACCAAGTGATTGGCAATGCAGACGAATATTTCTCACCAAACCATCTTGGGCGAGCTCGACGTCTGACACTTCTCGCACCAATCTTATCTTATTCAATGTTTCGACCGCCATATTGGTTTAGCCCATTTCTAATTCTTATGGTACATTCGATGAAGTGGGAAAGTCGGAACTCGGAAATTCAATTTCACGGCAAGATCTGTCCAGTTTCAATGCAAATCCATTCCAGTGGTTCAACACTTCAAGTGCTTTTCGACCCCGTCCTTGAAAATGCAAGTTCAATTCACTGAAACGTGTCGCCATGTCATTCAGAAATATCGGCTTTAACAGTCAGTTCTCCTCATTGAATATCGGAATTATTTGTTTCATTAAGATACACCTTAATGCTTCCAGTCAGAAACGAATCTACCCAAGACTTTACCTATACTCCGTATCACTTTCTTATAGAAGAGACTTGAAAAACTATAAAATCTTAACAAATAGGTTCAATCACAGATCAAAAGTCCAAATGATGAGAGCTTTGCATACAAACCTGAACTAAAACAGTCGACGTCCAGTGTGATTCCCATATAGTTCGCCACGCAGTAGCCATTAATTATGCTGACTTACGTTGTTTTCACGCGCATTAAAAAATATTCTTGGAGGTCTCTCGCGTGCCAATGAAAATCGTTATGCGTGCCAAGTCTGGCACGCATGCCGTAGGTTGCCGACCCCTGCTCTATGCCATTCTTTAGACATCTACAACATTAATTTAAAGTATTAATTGAAAATAACATTTTTACTATAAATAAAACTAATAGAAAAATCACTAGTCTATTTGGCAGTAAATAAAATGATACTAATTAGGGCCTATAGGCTACTAAGTTCTATAGATCTAATCTAAAACCATTCCTACTTAGTCCGAATCTACATAATTAAACTAACATTGCGTTGTAATTAATATTAAGTTGTGTTCTCTGCCACAATTTTAATCTGGCTGACTCCACCAAAACCACTAAACTTCCTGAACTTACCGTCAACCAAAGTTTTGGTGGTACACATTGTCTGTACCATATTTAAAGGCTAGTAAAAAAACATTTTATTGTTTTTAATATTAAGCCTACCTCCTGTAATAACACACGACTGAATAATAACTATTTCATTTTATAGTTTCCAAAGCTGCAAGTTTTTTGTGTTTTTTTATCTAAATCTTATGACATACTATTTTTAAAATTAGATAAACAACACAAATTGACTAGATTTAATGCAATGGAAGAAAAAAAAGGTGGTGACCTAAGTGTATTGCCTAACTTAAAGCCATTTTAAATGAATTGATCTTACAACTAATATTGATCAACAAAATATATATATACAAAAAGGTGCAAACGGCAATTTTTACAAATTTAAAAATATTGTGTTTTTCTTAATCATTGAAAGACTAAAATTAAAAAACAAACTGGACTCAAAGTTGGGGATATTGACATTCCTGAAATCATGACACACAAACAAAGTAATGTAATGTAATACTCTTTGTTTTTTATTCTTCGTATCATAAAATCAAATATTTGTTTTATTTCTCCAAAAAAACAAGAAAGAATATTATAAAGGATTATGTTATTTAAACAATTTTTGCAAGAAAATGTAGACTGTGGTCATAAACATGTTATAAGAGCTTATACATAGACATGATGAATAATTGTATATAGAACGGTATATAATAATAGTGTGTTCAGTTATTTGCTAAAGTGTAAAGTGTTGAACCTTTTTTTTTTCACGTGATGTATAACGGAAATTGATGACACAAAAATACATTTCAAATTTTGAGCTATGACGCAACATTTCTTTTAGAACAAAATACTTTTGATAATATGATATGACTTTACTTATTGATTGAAATGTAAACGTAATTATTGTATTTTTGTTATTTTCAGTTTGGACACAATCTGTGTGATTTTAGCAATCATTATTACAAACAATTTTGGGGCAAAACATAATGTATGTATCTCTGTGCATGTTATAATTTTGCCAATTCTTGACATGATATTGAGTCTACACGTTTATTGAACAAACAAATGTTATGTGTTGATGTATACAAAAATGGATATGACAATGAATATTACAAAATAAAAATCGAGAAGATTTTTTTGAAACACTATATTTTACAATTGATATAATTTTTTTTTCTTTTTGTGCATGTGTGTGCATAAATGTATAATATATTATTTTTAATATATTTATTGTTGAGGAGTATTTGTAAAATATTGATGTTATTATAATTGAAAAACAAATTCTGAAGACGGTAATATTTTGAAGGTGTCAAGAATAGGCTTTAAAGGGAAATAACTCCGATATGATGATTGTTGCTAGAATATTCTAAGGATTTATTATATGTATATTCACTATAAAAAAAATTTCATGGCGGATGTGATGTGTTACAGGTCAAATAATAGATATTTTACAGTTAGGCCATAAAATAGCACATAGTAAAGTTGACTGACAGGAAAAGGCATGAATTTAAAATCATATTTTTATTGAGTAGTATTGAGTAGTTCAATAGGGGAAATAATGAGGAATATTTAAAAATACTTAACTTTGGCCACTCCACTAGGTGGACGTCTGGTAACTTTATAATAGTCTGAGACAAAATGAACTTAGTTTTTTGTTACTGATATTGAGTAGACTTTACAGTGTCAATTAATTGTGCAGTGTAAATAGAAAAGATAAAGTAAAATATACTGTATATTCAGTGTATATAATATATTTTTTACAGCAGTTAGAATACGATTTTAAAATTCATATTATAAGATAAAATAACATTATTGATCCAAACAAATAAAAATTTGACTTGATTAGCCTACATAAGTTCCGTCATTTTCAGCAAATTTTAAACAATATAAAAGTATTATTTATAGGTAAGCACAGAAATATACACTTATAAAAATAGACATTCACGCACACGATCATACTATTTATCATACAAGTAAAAAGTATCATATAAGAGTGATAGGACGTGAGAAGGAGAAGTGTTATTAATAATACATTTTAGATCAGTATAGCAGAATATATTCTATATTATTACTCTACACATGTTCCTGTTGTAATGGATTTTTTATTTAGTATGAGAAAAAAATTACGTTATTAGTTTAACGGTGTGTATGCCTTCGAATTCGAATGAGATATCACCATTGATACACAGGTCATTTAACATCCTTTAATAACCAGAATTGAAGGGCTTTAGCATTCTTCCTTGTTAAAGTATACAAAAAACAATCGAGAAGGCATTTTTTCTATTGACGAATTAAACATAATCAATGCGTCATTAGCAACTTTTTCTTCATATTTTACATTGTCCTTTCTGATCTGATCCTTATTAAAAGTACGTCTTCATATTACTCTACCCAACCATAACGGTCCATTTCTCTAGTTTGGGCGTGACCTCAAGACTCAAGCTGTTGGTGAAATCTTGCATTTCAACTCACTGTTGTTAAATGTAAAAGTGTCTCTTAAAAGTGTTAAATGAATTTATGTTTCTTGATCAGTGGAATTATCATCGATGTACGAGATTGTTTTTGACACTATAATTAAATTAAAACTACTTTATGGTTGGTGTTTACTAATAAAAAATGTTACTTCAATTCTATTTACAAGTATTTTGTTGAAGTTAGAATAGTATATTTAAGAAAGCAGTTACAAAACAGATTGCTCATAAAATATTGAAACTATACTGACAACAAAACCAAGACAAGAATATTAATAGAAAATATTAAAGAAAAAAATAAAGATTTTGATTAAAAAAAAATAACAATATATTGTTATAATATATAGCTCATAACAATATTTACTGTAAACGTAAATGTATTCATTTAACTAAACATTGTTATCTTAGGCGATAACACACCATGGATTGGGCATTACTTTAACTTCTAAGTCTAGATTTTCTAGATAGACTTGCAGTACTCCAGTACCACAATCTTTTTCTTTAAATCGATCTTTTACAACAGCAATCTTGTGTAGTAAAGCCCGTCTTTGATATTTGTATTGTACTGCCTCTCTTTCTTTCCTAATGGAATCAATTGCTTTAGAGTAAATGTTATCTTTGATAGAAATTTCGTACAATAAAATTAAACGCTTTCTGCTTTTGTCCACATCGTCAGATTGGAAAACTTGTAGCGTGTATTCAGTCCAATTAGAGTGTTTGAGAGAAATGATTATTTGCATCAAATTCTTTTTTGAGTCTAATCTTTTGTTGCCAATATCTTTATTACAAACAGGTACAACACGATTTCCACATTTTTCTATATATGATTTTAAACTGTCGTTTCCTCTTACAAACTGCTCAACATTGGGAACATCCAGCAAGTCTTCTTTGGTAAGTACCAATATGCAATGGTTCCAAAAATACTGAGATCCAAATATTTGTTCTACACCTTCAAAGGTATCCTTGTCTTCAGCTGAGACTTTTGTTCCCAAGTTGTAAACTAAAAGAAAAGCTGTCACACGCTGACAAACGTTCATCACTTTTGTCATGTCTTCACACGTGTCTTTTATACCTTGTAGGTCGTCTTTGCCAGCATCCATTAATCCTGGTGTGTCGTAAATGTTTAAAGTATAACTGAATTCGGTTTCAACACTTTTTGTGGTAACAAGTTTTGTTACAGAATCCATGCTTGTTTTTTCATCAAAGTAAGGATAGCCAAGCAAAGTGTTACCTGTTGCGCTTTTACCGAAGCCTGTTTTGCCAACAAGGACTACAGTGATACTGGATGCACCTGTGAAATCAATATCGAGTTCTAAGTGAATGTTTTAGATAGATAGATAGATTGATTGATTGATAGATAGATAGATAGATAGATAGATAGATAGATAGATAGATAGATAGATTGATAGATAGATAGATAGATATATTGATAGATAGATAGATAGATGGATTGATAGATACTCACATGCATAAACACTTACATACACACATACATTAACACATGCATACACACATACATACACACATACATACACACACATACATACATTAATACATACATACACACATACATACATAAATACATGCATACACACATACATGCACACATACATACATAAATACATGCATACACACATACATACACACATACATACACACACATACATACATAAATACATACATACACACATACATACATAAATACATACATACATACATATATACACAAATAGATATATACACACGTACATACGTACACACATACATACGTACATACATACATTAATACATACATAAACACATACATACATAAATACATGAATACACACATAAATACATGCATACACACATACATAGACACATACACACACACACACATGCATACATAAATAAATACATACATACACATACATACACACATAGATATGTACACACGTACATACGTACACACATACATACGTACTCACGTACATTGATAGATAAATAGAGAGAGAGAGAGAGAGACGGGCAGTTAGATATGATTATATAAATAAATAATTAAATCAAATATATAAATATGCAAATATGTCTTTAATGAGAGAAAGAGAGAGAAACAGAGTGAGAGAAAGATGGCTTACAAAAACTTACTCATTTCTATGCGTTTAGATGATTTTACCACAGCTAAAGACTCCAGCTGCCAGCTCTTTATCTCTAAAAAGTTAATCAATTACTACTGATCGGGGTTATATATCCTTTTTAGAAAATGTATTGATTATAAAACATTTCCTCGAAAATCCTTTTTATTGGAATCACCCTCATCACCACCACCAATCCCGTCTTGCTTTTTGTTTATGTCGACCTGTACGTTTTTAAGCATTTGCAAAACTTAATGATCACGATCCAGTTGTTGCTAACAACTATATTTTCCATACGACTTGTTGAAGTAAAGTATCCCGTCGGACCAAAATGATCCACAGGACCGGTGCAGCAGCGTTCACCAGTTTCCGTGGCCACGGCATACTAGGTGATTGTGTGGCCAGCTCCATGCACAGCCACCTTTACTTTACCCCTACTAAGGTAAGGTACCCATCAGAGCTGATTTGACACCCTCAAATCCTGGGGAAAAATCCTAGCCTTCACCAGGATTCGAACCCACGCTGCCGCTCGGCTACCGTGCCCCATTCGCAATAATGGTTGATCTGTGACAAACGTATGAGGCACAGTGGGCTTCTGGGTTTGAATCCTGGTGAAGACTGAAATTCTTTGTCCAGACCAATTAGTGAAAGGGGAACCTAAAATGTAAACCTATAAATGTTAATGGGATTCTTTCAATCACTTTAATTGCTTTGCTCATTTGTTATTTATTTAGGACGGAAAACGGTAATGCAGAGGAACTCGTAAATGAAAAGTGTGTTTAAGGGGTACCGAAGAAGCAAAATCATAGAAAACCACTGAATTATATACAATGACATAAAGTTGGTTTTGCATCAGTTGTCTAGAAAAATCCCTTAATGAACAAATGTGCAACAATTAAACAGGGAACTCATGTCTTTCTTGCATAAATAAATGGTCTTTTGTTTGAGATTCTTGTCAATCTTGGCTATTGTGAGGGGTTAGTAAAGTGAATACTATAACGCCTCGTAGTTCATACATAATTTAGTGACTTTATTCATTATAGCCTATTTATATCAATATATAGCCTAGTTAAAAGCTCTTGGATTAGGAGATCGACCGACATAATTATGTTTGAACACTTTTGGAGACTTTTGGCTTTTAGCTGTAATCCTAAATTTATCAAAATTTAAGAAGAATCGAAAAGCTAAGAAATATTTTATTTTTCTAAGTCTGTGATATTTTTTATAGTGTTGTGTTTTACCTTTAATTATTATCATTAATTAGACCTATAGGCCTACTAGAAAAGGTCTAAGCATCTTCTGTGTGTGTCAGGAGTGGGGGGGGGGGGGGGTTAAAAAGATAAAGAAATATATAAAGGAAGGCTACACGGGAAGAGAGAGAGAGAGGGAGAGAGAGAGAGAGAGAGACAGAGACAGAGACAGAGAGAGAGAGAGAGACAGAGAGAGAGAGAGAGAGACAGAGAGAGAGACAGAGAGAGAGAGAGAGAGACAGAGAGAGAGAGAGAGAGAGAGAGAGAGACAGAGAGAGAGAGAGAGAGACAGAGAGAGAGACAGAGAGAGAGAGACAGAGAGAGAGAGAGAGACAGAGAGAGAGAGACAGAGACAGAGACAGAGAGAGAGACAGAGAGACAGAGACAGAGAGAGAGAGACAGAGAGAGAGAGAGAGAGAGAGAGACAGAGAGAGAGAGAGAGAGAGACAGAGACAGAGAGAGAGAGAACGAAAAGGAATGATATAGAGATGGGACAGGGGTCTAGGTCTGTGCAACCTCGGCAAGCAGAACCCAAATTGAAGGTCTACCGTTCTAAGACTTTAGTTAACTACAAATAAAATAATATTTTAATTACGCTAAAATTAACTAACTACACAGCACGATACAAGGATAGAAAACAAAATGCTCAAGGACACTTATCACTATAACGTTATATACATTAAAATCTTCTAACAAAATCCTAACCGAATTCTTAACCGAAATCCTAGAGAAAATATTAACCTAAACCCCACTAAAATCCTCATTTAAAACCCTAACAAAAATCCCAACCAGGTAGCAAGTGAAGAAATAACCAAAACATGGATATCCTAGAGTGTACAGTTTCAGTAAACGTTTATCATTATATTGTGTGTCGCTTCAGTTTCTTAATATAGACTTTCTATAAAGTATTCTCATTTCATTATCCTTGTGTTTGATTTTCTTTATGCACCAACCAATGTTAACCTGTAAAGTCTTTCTTTGAGATTGAGTTGTTTACTGTTATTGGTTTTAACTTGTTACAATTTATCTCTTTACTGTAAATACTGTCTGGGCTAGACATTTCTTATACTTAAATTAATCTTCTTTTGTTTCTGTCAACTTTGTCAGATTCAAAATTTTCTAAGGTTCAACATTTGCTCATTGTTAAAGAGCAATCCTTTCTAACATTGTTCTCATTCTTGTGTCGCACCTTTTTGGTCGTCTTTGCCAGCTCTATTAATCCATGTGTGTCCTAAAATGTTTAAAGTGTATCCGAATTCGATTTCAATTGTATTTGAAGCTGTCATTTTTGTTACAAAATCTCCAATCCTTGAAAGTTCCTCAAAGAAAGAAATGCTAATCAAGAGTGTTTCCTGGTGCACTTTTACCCACTAAGATATTGAAATATTACCGTAGTCCTTCTTGATAAAACAGACTCCTATAAAAGTATTTGTTTTATCAAGAAGGACTACGGTAATACTACGATATCTTAGTGCATCTAATGAAAACCTACACATAAACATTAATGTGTGTGTGTGTTTGTATGTGTGTGTGTGTGCATGTGTGTGTGTGTGTGAAACATAGCTAGATAAATAAATAAATAATATAAAAAATTCTCTACAGCCAGCTCACTATGTTTAAAGCTTTGCTCTTTAATTGTAAAGATCTATATAAGACCAAAGAAAGGTTAAGGTGTTGTTGTTTTTTTGTTAGTGTCTTTTCATGATTTTTCACAACTGATTCCCTGAAAAAATAAATTTCAAATTTACCGTGCCTTAATCCATTTCAACCACACCTTTGTCCTTTGTCCTACTGTACAATGGCTTGGTTCTACGCCCAATACAGAAGGCTTACAACTTTGATTTTATTATTGAAAACAAATTAAGAATTACAGGCGCTTCTGAATAAAGGATTTTCAAAACCAAAAAAAAAAGACATCAACTTGAGTAGAATTTTCTCTCTCACTAATTTAACATTCAAGATTTCCTTGACTAAAAAACATCAATGTGTTAATTAAAGTTGCAGTAGAACTTTAAACTACAAGTTCGATTAATTTTCCTCGAAAAGGGCTCTCAGTTTTCTTGGAAAATGATATTCTATGTGCAACTATTGACATACAAAAGTATCTTGTTTCAAACGCTTAATTTATAATAAAAGGGGTGGGGGCTACTGCACATACAATACAAACCTGGATAGGGTCTTGTAACACGGTGATTCTCTAGCTTTTCATACCAACAAAACTTATCTTTCATCTTTCAGCACGAATTGGTGTCTGTTGATTAGCATTTTGTTTTGTTTTTCTTTAGACTAGATTAGGCTTGCCAGATACATGGGTATCAAAAGGAGGACACATTGAGAGTTTCATTTATAGCATTTTAACTTTTTCAATTGAATGCAAAATTTAACCAACAATCAGTACAATTTTAATACAATGATTGCCAATAATTGTATATTGGTAGAAAATGAAAAAGTCTTGTAAACAATAAAGTTAAATATAAATTCAATTTAATTTTGTTTTCGAAATGCAACAACACAATACTTTTTGAAAATGAAATGTTCTATTCTACAATTAATACATTATAAGCTTTACGAATTATAATACATATTTATCTTACGAGCCAACTTTTTTGCAAAAAAATTCCTTGTTAGCAAGCACAAATGCATAAAAGAGTTTACATGTAAGATTGATCATGTTGTACTTTGTAAAAATAATGTCCTTTACAGAATTCACCGTTTGTTTAGAATCGTATTTGTGAGTAAACAGCGGTGATCCTAACCCCTGTGACATAGGTAAATTTGAGTGTAGCCTATGTGTGTAAAAGGCAGTGAGGTGGGGAAAGAGAAGATGGGTGAACTATTAACCTAACACAACATTAAATAACTTAATGTAACTCATTACAATTCCAGCCTAATACATCTTTGTGTTGCTTTACCCGACCCAGCCGCTTATTTACAGTAAAAAAGAAAAAAAATTGTGTGCACTAAGGATTTTTTAAACCGTAGGCTTACAAAACATAAAAATTTTTCAAAAGCCGGACATTTTAGGTTTTTTTAGTTTTGCTTGCTGGACGGAGGACACATGGCTAATAACAAGGAAATGTCCTTCTTTTGCCGGACTTCTGGCAACCCTAGAATAGATGATAGCAGAAAAAGGTGTAATTTGTTACAACCGTTTTCAAAGTACAAATAGGTTTTTTAAACCTTTACATGATGATATAAATTATAAAAGACATATTGAAACTTTTAAAATGTTAATGCATACAGTAATATTGGAAGCAGCGACACCAAGGTTTAGCTACCGTAACAATACACATTTTAGCATATTAATTGAAATAATATTAATATTTGCTATCCATGTTGTAGCGTGCTGGTCTAAGTTGCTGCGTCATCGGGCATTTAATTAGCATAGGCTACCAGTGCAGACTTAGTGGATAAATCAACACGGCATACAGGGTAGTGTGACAGGTAGCAGTTTTTTGGCAGGTTATCTAGTGGTATGCTGGTCCCGAAGGGCTGATTATCTTTATGCAGTGCCCTCACATGGGGGAGGGCAGAGGGGGGCATATGCCCGGGGGCGGCACTTCTAGGGGGGGGGCGGCACAAGCCTAAGTTCATACCAGACATTTTAAGAGAGTTGAAGGGGAAATACAATTTTGAAACACAAATTGTAAACTAAAGGAATAATGAATAAATATAGATTAGTAGAAGTTGACTTTTATACAAATTACAAATGTTTCACTTTTCAATAGGCTCACAAAGGTTTCATAAAAGATTGGATTATCTAGAATATTCTTATTAAAAAATTGCATTTTAAAATGTCGTTAATCATAATAATTAACGAAGCGCCCCAGGGGGCGGTGAGAATCTCTGGGGGGGGGGGGGGGGGGGCGCTGATGTTCCCGGCAACAGTAGGGATCACTGAAGGGCCAGTTGGCGGTACGAAAGTCGCCTACTTGAAAAAGATTCAACACCACTGATTTTTAATTACCAAAATTAAGATCTGCTTCACTTATAAGAAGGGTAATCTTGAGCTTTGACAAAGGCTTTATCGACTTACGTCTGCTGTGTAATTGTGACGTAAAAGTCATATAATGCCCATTCTGTACTTAACCTTGATTTATTGCCATATTTAGACTGCATCTGAGAAATGCAGATGGGGGCAGTGATTAGATTTTTAGAAGAGGAAGTATGGGCTAGTATGAGTATAAATTAAACATCTGGCTCAGCTCGTTAGAAAACGAAGTTCGGTGCTTTTGTTCATTATCACAGTTTCATTCAGATTGTTTTGTTTTTAATTTGAATAAATTCGATTTATATAGCCTTTGACTAATAAAAACCAGTTTTGATATCGAATTATTAAAGAGATATAAGTTTAGCAAAAGCACTATGCAGAGACGAATTAATGAAATGGCACGTGATGAAGTGCGAGTATATTGTGTGAGTACCTAAAAACTTTCCACATTTGTACAACTTGATGGGAGTCCACGCTACCTGACAATAATTAAACGTTAAACGTTATGTTTTTTCTTATTATAGAAGGGAACATTTTGCTAGTTTTGCTAAAGAAAAATAATTAAGGACACTAAAGGCAAATTATATTACTTTAACTAGAATACTACCACTTAGGTACGCTAGTCATCTAAAGTATAAATATATTGTATGGATATTTGTTTCGATGCTAAAGTTTTTGGAAACCAAAAGCTTAACCTATATGTAATAGATAGTCCTAAGGAGGGATGTTAAAACCGGTTTGTATTCAAAACCGGTTTTCGGTTCTATAAAACCGGTTTAAAACCGGATTTCGATTATCCCCCCCCCCCCACCCCCCAATGTCACAAGTCACTGGCCGGAAAAGACAAATGAGCGTGGTTTTGTAGGTGTATTTGAAAAATATTTCAAACTTAATAAGTGTTTGCATAGCATTCAAGAGGTTGATTTGTGTGAATACATGATGATTTTGTACACTTTACCATAACATTCTTTAGAAAAAAAAAATGGGCTAATTGATTAAAACCGATAATAGCTTTCAATAGTTATAATTTGTGCACCGTGGACTTGTAAAATAATGTATTGAATGGGATCACGTAGCGCCAATCAAAAGTCAAAAGAATGTGTATTTAATGATGCCGTTAATAATAAAGCACAGACGCGGTGTCTAACCGAATTGTTCAGGGTCACAGCGTCGTCGGCATCCGTCCGTCTCGAGTCTCGAGTGACGATGGTGTAGCTTCATGGGTGAGGTATCCAACTGCACCGTCGAGAATGGCTGTGTAGGCCAACCGGGAAGGGGCAATCCCTGCCGCACTTGAGGCACATCAAACAGTAGCGCACATCTAAACGATGAGCCGACATTTGGTTTGATGTTGTTTTTATCGCAAGCCATAGTTGGTATTGGGAGAAAATAAACACAATATCTAAGACTAAATAGTATTAGCAAGGCATTTCAAGAATTGTTTTGCGTGAATCCAACTTTTTTTTTTAATTTCCATCAGAACCAATAAAAAAATAAAATAAAGGCTGTGCTACTTGAAGTAACGATTACCTTCCAACTAACAAACCGATATCCAGTTTTAAAAATCAAAACCGGTTTTCATATTCAAAACCGGAATCCGGTATTCCGGTTTTCGTTTAACATCCCTAGTCCTAAGAAGGACTCTCTACAACAGACTGTGAACCGCGTGGTGCTACCGGAGTCCGGGCGTCCGGCCCTCGCGACTAACCCTAACCCTAACCCATACAATGGAAAACTGATATCCCTTATTTAATTGAATTAAATAAGTTAAAAAAAATGTTTTGAGGGAATTGACCTTAATTAAGAGAAGACAAAGAGTGGTTTTTTTTTTTCATTAATGTCAAAACTTCTATTGTACAAGCACAACTTAGGACGCAGAAATCTTGAATTTATAAAGAACAACTGACGAAGACATGCTTACTTCAATACATTGAAACAATTAATGATTACTTTAACAGACGATTTAAAGATAATATTATAAACATGAAAATTCCTGATTGGTTATTAGACCTTTGTTTCTATTAGTGAAGTATTAAAATCATGCCTACCTTTACAACTGCAAGAAAAATAAATAAAAAATAAAGAATAAAATGAATGCAGAAATGGGCTATAATCACGACTTTTGGTTGCAAAAGTATATTCAATTTCTCTAGGTCTTTTGGTTTTGGCAAAATATTTTTAATCCATTTCCAGACCCTCTTTATTGGAACGTAGACGAACTACTAGCAACATACCAGGAACAAGCTTTACTTTAAAATTGTTTTATTATCAAAGCCTCTTTTGCAGTATAATTTTGTATTATTATTTATTAAACAACAATTAAACAAATGTATTAATTTCAGCTCTTTTTATGATATTTCGGCTCTTTTTAGGATGATAAAATTGCATACAAATCTAGTCGGCCTATACAAATTAAATGCGGCAAATTGGACTCATTAGTTCAACTTCGGATTTGGAAGGGGGGGGGGGGGGTAAGCAGTGAGAGATAAAAATTTACAGTATGCAAGGGGACGGCGTGAAACTTTTGCCCTGGGGCGCCACAAAGGCTTGTGAGGGCCCTGTCTTTATGTGGTGCTAAGATAAATTTATATCCAGGTTTCGATGGCTCGTATTTAGGCTGAGTTAAACTGTTGACTTATTGACACTGTTACTGGACGTCATTCACATGTATTCTATCAATCAACACGCAAGGCGTATTTTAACAACGAAGATTTTATTCACATGAAAGTCCGCATTCAATCATTAATGACGCGAGCAGATAAATCATACAATCCAAATACATGTGATATAGAATGTATATCTAGCCAAAAGCTTAACCTATATGTAATAGATAGTCCTAAGAAGGACTCTCTACAACAGACTGTGAACCGCGTGGTGCTACCGGAGTCCGGGCGTCCGGCCCTCGCGACTCCTTCAGTCCGACTCCCTTACTACCGGAGCTCAGGGCGTCAGACCCTTGAGACTCCTTAAGCCAGACTGCTCGTTAAACTAAATTACATTACATGTTAAAAGACAATTTTGAAAGTTACAACTCTTTACGTCATTGTAAGGGGGAGGGGGGGGGGGCAGTGGTAAGATTGACGTCTAGATAGCGTATCTGATTGGTCAACATGTCTATTCGCTTCAGCATTTGATTGGCACGTGAAATTAGCTACCAAAAGCGGGGGTAGTGGGGAGGGTGGGGTGGGGGCGCCGGGCGGCAAGGAACTAAGGCCATGTGTTGTTGGCCAAAGTTCTCTCTCTTGTCCGTCAGGGTTTATTCCTAGTTCCCTTTTCCCCGACCAGGGGAAAACCCGTCATGGGGATGTGAAATTCCTGTGATGTGGACGAAGAGACTGTGGAGTGGGGTGGGGGAGGGGGGAGGGGGTGTTGAGGTTGGGTCTTGGGCCGCGAACCACGTGGGGCTTGCATGAGCACGTGAACAAAGCATGCACTGGCCTTGGCTTAGACCACACACGCAACATATTTAAAATGATATGCATAAATATGGACATAATAAGAAGTAATATCATTGGCATGCAAGTATATATAGATCTATATATGTAAATATGATTCAATGTAAAGCTAAAATACATTTAAAGGCTAAATACAGAAGTGATAAAGACAGAGAGATAGGCGCATTCTCGCTTCATCATTCATCAGTGGCGCTAACATAGTGTTCGTACAGACAACAGTAAAGTGTATAATAATATCAATCTTATAATTATAAGTATAGATTATATTTAAAACCTTTCTTGGTTGCGTGTGACGTTATCTTGTTAACCCAATATGTCACTCATGTAAAGTTGCAAGGTTTGCTGTGAAATTAGGCATGTTTATATTTAGCTAGAGTAACAAGCCGTGACTTGATTGTGGGTCTGCTACAAGTAGAACATTTATCCATATTGTTCAGGTATTTATCTTCGATTAGCTCATGATTCTTGCAGCAGAAGTAAGATGAATGAGATATGGAAAAAAGTTTTCTCAGAAAGTTCTGCAAGTTCAGGTTGTTCTGCCTTGACATGAATGAAAATATATGTAATAGAAAACACATCTTCATTCATCTCTCAGCAGCTAGTTACAAAAATATTTCATGCAGGGTAAAGTTCAATCTGTCTTCCGTATCGTAAGTGGAATTCGGAGCCACTAATATTTTATTCCATGTGTCGTCTTCTTTTGGAAACTTAAACTCAAATCGGTCAGAGCTTAACTTCATTTAAAGTATGGTGCACCAGCGTTTTTGATATTCATATTCTTCCTTAGTGTAAACCCCGTTTGTTTTTTGGAGATTGATCACCATGTCAAGGATTTCTTTTGATGAGCTCAACCTCTTGCTTATCTCACTAAAGTCTCCTTTGTTGTATACCAAAACTATTCTCTTGTTTACCTTGTCCATCAACTGTCTGAACTTTGGCTTTTGTATGGCACACCATTTACTAAAAAATTGATCACGTGTTTCTCCATCAGGTATGTCTCTGTCCAACACATCCCCACAGGTGACTACAATAAAACCATGTTTTGAAAGAAACGTTTTCCCAAAAAATTCTTCCAAAATGTCTATCGTTATTTTTTCTTCATGGGAGAATGTGGTGTTATATTTGTAGACAAGAATTAGAGCATCCAATGTTTTCGCTGATTCCATGACTTTATCCATGTTTTCTCGTCCTTTGATCTTATCTTCTTTTTCGGTACAGTTTGAATCCCTAAGTCCAGGCGTATCATACACGTTTACAACAATATTATTGAATATAGTGGATTTCTTCTCTATCAAAGTACTGCCACCGGCTGCCTTGTCAGTTGTATCAAAGATATCTCTCCTTAAAATCGTATTACCCGTGCTAGATTTCCCATGTCCTGTTTTACCAATTAGAGCGACATTAAATGGATCCATATTAAAATGGATTTCCTGTAAAAGAATACACAGAAAAAAAGCGTTATCGATAATATATATATATATTATATATGGATATAATAAACCAAAGTAATTTAAATAAAACATACATTTTAAGATCACTAGTATATGTACCTAAAGGGATAAGTTTGTTCAACGTAATGCTCGAGCAAAATTTACCCCCCCCCCCTCCACTGACCTATGTGCTATTGGGAAATAATTACAGAATCCATCCGTTATGTGACGTTTGATGCCACGGTTTTGGTGAAAGATATGTTCGTGTTTATTGAGAAGGTGGCGTGTATTTTTAGGGGTTGGGGGGCCAACTTTTAGAGACATTTTCGTGCGCTCCCATTTCAATATAAGTCTAATAACTACAAATACGTCTTTATCATGAAAGTTTTTTGTGTTTATGCCGTTCAAATAACTTCACATCATGATGGTAAAGTAGTTGGGTTTAATCAAAGTCAAGATAATTTGTAAATGAGATGAGCAGTGAATTAAATCGCAGTTTAGATAACAGTCTATCGTACTTCGTTTATTGTCGAATCATGTTCATGAACCTGTAATTGTTTTTTCTTTATTCTGTTTTTTTATTATTTATTTATTTATTGTCAATAAAATAAACAGAACCTTCCATGTTTTAAAATGCAGTGGTACCTCTAGTTACGAACGCCCAGGTTACAAACGATTCAGGTTGCGATCAACATTTTCGAAATGTTTTCAGGTTGATGAATAATACATTGTAAGCTACTAAGAACCTATCAATGAATTGTATTTTCCATATGATTATGTTGACTTTTTGAATGACTTGCTAAAGTATTTGACCTAGTGTATCGAGATTCTCTAGTTTGAAAATGATTAAATAAATATTTGAACCTTTAAAAATACAAACTGTTCATTGAAATTTTGGGTTTTATAAGAACAAACATCACGAATAAATAGAAGATTATCTTACGTTTTTTTAATTGAAACCATGAAATGATAATAAGCCCAACCAAATAGAGTTAATTGATTGGTGACAATTATTTACATTATTTTATTTTTATAATATTTTTTTCTGAATGAAAGTATTTTTACAAAAATTTTGCACGTACTATAACAGCTTAAAAAAAAGAATAAAGATTAATTGTTCTTTGGCCTTAAAGTAGCTAGGCATATTATAACTTTTTATGCTACTGAAAAAAGTATAATTGTAATAAAATACTTTAGTATTTAATAAATATTAGAAAAAAATCCAATCCAAATTGTAAAAAAAATATATAGATCTCTAAAAATATTATTTTTTTAAAGTAGGCCTATTATACAAAAAAATGTAAAAATTTTTACGTCCTTTTTTTAAAATAAATCTTGCATGTTTATCTTAACAAATATAAAGTATAAAGATAAAAGAATTATTTTTTACTAAATTTCCGGTTTGACTTGTAAAGGGCATTAAAGTCTAATGATATAGGGTGTTTGCAATCACGTGACAAAAAGCACCTGATTTTTGTTTACTTTGAGTAATGGTGTACAAGTAACAATGGCAGCTGTATTAATAAAGTTTCATATAGGCTCGAGCTTTTTTAAAATGATGTTTTGTGTTTTAAGTCTTGTTAAAATTTAAGCTGTATTATGTCTGTTAAATAAAATAGGTTATTTTATTATTATCATAGACATAGATCATAGACGATGTGAGCATATTAGTGACTTGACTAGATAGCCTATTCACCAACACTATCACTTGGCATCCCTACTTGCATTAGCCTAGCCTACGAAACATTAAAAGTGTAGGCCTATAAAGTGAAATTGAAAGTGTAAATAGGTCTAGCCGGCCCTAGCCTAATCACATTAATCAATTAATCTACAGTACTACTATTTACCTCCTTATTTTTTTAGTAGGATAGTCAATATTCAGATGTGAATTTTGCATGATAAAGAAGTACACCATTTTTGTACACCAATAGTGGCTTCTATTTACACAAATACGTCACTAAAAAACCTAAGCCACGCCCATTGGGAACGCTCTATAAGGTGAAATGAGATTTCCTCTCCAATGCTTTTAAAAAAATGGCACATTTAATCTTATTATAGTATTTACGACACGAACGTGTTTTGTCAAATAGTAAACCATAGACAACATTTAAAACAAGAAACTTCATAAAAGGGCTGTAATATGCCTACTTATCAGAATTATTTTTTTTTACAAATAAATGAAAAATCATCCATAAATGTTTTATTCCTCTACTGGATATCTTGAGCTGGAAAACGAATTTCAACCAATTATATTTACGACTTTATGTTATTGCGAAACTCCAATGTGCAAATTATGTAAACAGTTTTGACTGAATTGTGTATGCCGTAGTAATAAAAGTAATAGTTTATTTTACTTGTTTAAATAAAATACTTACCAATTGTATTCGTATGAAAACTACACAGTCTAAGTATATCTGAGTAAAAGTGTCTGAAAAAGGTACGCTATATGTAGACCTAATAATTCACCCGTCACAGACATTCACAATTTTCTTGAAAAATACAGAGCTCTTTTCCTTAGAAAGTCATTTCTATATTTATCACACACATTAAAAAAAAAATAAAGAACTGTATAGGAGAAGAAAATACTCTGCCCTAGACATGTAGTGCCCAATGTGCAGTCATACATTGTGTTTGCTTAGTGTTTTCATTGTGCATTGTAATCAGGGGAACGCCTGAAGAAATTCGTATTCAAAATGAGTTTGGTCCTACGACACAGCGAATCCAGCAGTTCCAAGTAGATCTAGAGAAAATTCGACACGACGATTTATGTATAGGCTCACGGGGTGTGTGCTCAAATATTGATTGTATTTTGTTGTGGACGACCAAAGACCGTAAGAAAGGGGAGGGGGTCAAAAGTCAAAACTCATAATGCATACATGTTACTGTTTTGTTCTTTATTATTATTATTTCAGAGGTGTGTAATATTATATACTGAATATTTGTAACATAAATACTTGAGCACACATTGGTTCTATTCAGATGATAAGTTTATTATACATAAAACATCAATGGACGAAGCACATGGTTGACAAATTATTTCTTGTACATAAATTGTCAATTCAATCATAATATCTTCATGACAGCATTCTTCATATGTCATCATATAATTATTATAACTTGAGCACTTTATCTAGCTCCTTATAGAATTCTTTATTTATGGTATAAACACTTTATAAACAATATTCAAAGTCCAAACTTTATATTTGAATCAACTTAAGTTAAACACTTTTAGTTCAAAAGAACTTATTATAAAATCAACCTTCTATCTCAAGAATCTAACATGTACTAAACTTTCACCCTACTATTCTCTCCCTTGTCAACCCTGGATCACTCCTACAAAATCATGCTTTTCTTGCTTACTTAGTTTTCACACTTCACTACTGTTTATTGATTTAGGGAAAAACTTCACTCACTCAATCAACTTTTTAAAATCATGTTCCAGTGAATAAAACTGAACTGTAACAATACGTAATGGTGTAACTCTATATCAGGGGTTTCCAATCTGTGGGTCGCGACCCCTTTGGGGGGCCTGACGACCATTTCACGGGGGTCGCCTTAGATCATAGGAAAACTTATATATTGTCAATATACTATTTTGACTGAAACTTTATTTGCGCCTTCTTTTTCCATTCCCAACAAAATGTCGTTGTAAAACTGGGTTTTCCAGATTGTTGGTTATCAGAAGTAGATCTAGACTTGTTTTGGAAGTTGATCTTCATTGTGCTCTTGCAAAGACTGTCCTTGAGAATTTATGATCCAATGAGAAAGACGCAATCTCAACCTTAGCACTGACGTTCATGTTGTAATTAGAAATATAATAAATATTTCACAATATACAAGTACACATTGTTTTGTGTGATTAATGAATTTGCTTTAATTACTTATATTCTATTTGTAACAAGGAAAATACATCGTACATATAAGATATTTACAGTACAATTCATAGTTTATTTACAATTGTCTCGACATTTTATTTAGATTAATTTATAGTAGAAAGGGATTTTTTTTATTTCTTATCCAATATGTTTTATATTTGGACCATGTATAGTACTATTGACAAAACTTATAAAAATTAAAGAAAATGTAAACAAAATTGATGGCCATCGAGATGGCGGCCATTCTTTTTAAATATTATTTTTTACTTAAACAAAAAGCCAAACTACTTTTTATTTACATTTAAAATAAATGAAGATTAACTACATTTATGCAATTTGCAAAAACTAATTTTAGATTAGACTCAAAATGAATTGTTTATGAATTTTTTAGTGAAGCATTTAATATAAACATATAAAAACAAGTAAAAAGTTACTAGAATATTAATTTTAAAAATAGGGGAGAGGGGGGCAGGTTGATACGGGGGCAGGTTGATACAAATTGTTTTTTACAGCTATTATACTACGTATGCACAGAAGAGTTAGTACGGGAAATAGCTTTCTACTTCCCCTACTTTCGATATAAAAATGGCTTCGCTCGTATCAAAATTGATAATACTGTGAGAAAAATTGAAATTTGAGCGACTTTTGAAAAATATTGACTTACTATTACGTTAGAGATGTCACAGACACAGTAAGTACTTTTATTTTATCATCTTTTCATTTATGTTAAATGTGGATTTCTGAATACTTTTATTTAAATTACGATTGTGTTATTTGCGTCTTGTTTTTAATGTAGTCGAATTAATGCAATGTGGTGTAGTGGGGCAAGTTGATACAGACGTTTCGGGGCACATTGATACAATATCCGGTTACCTATTAACCCCTTTGGAGAAGCATTTAAACATAGAAGAATATTTATTTTTTACAAAAATGTATTTTTATTTAATTAGATTGTTAGGTTTATTGAGTTTAGCTTACATTTAAATCATTTTCATTTATTTTTGCTTTACTTTATATAATGTCTAGCTAGTGGTATTACTTTTTATTAGCACTAGCCTAGAGGTTTAAGTTTAATGCTTAGGCCTTATACAGGCATCTAATAAAAAGGTTTAATTAAATACATTACTATTTAACTATTATTTATCTTTTTTTTTAACGATTATTGCGATTTTAAAATTTAGTTTTACTGTATTAAATTACCAGGGATATTAAATTTTTTAAATTGTTTGTAATTTTAGATGGTGCAAAGATGTAAAAGAAAGTCCCAACATGGGGTTGCGATAGAAGTTTTATTGACCAAAATTGTTCTAAATAATAAAATAAACAATAAAATCATAGTTTTGGGTTATTTACTTTGTTAAATTGTCACTGTATTAGTGTGATTATTAAATCTTATTCAATGTATCAGCTTGCCCCATAGTGTGTATCATCTTGCCCCTTCACGGGGCAAGTTGATACAAATTATTTTACATTGCTTTTAGAGCTATATTTATTTTAAATATATTCTTATGAATAAAATTTGTAGATAAAAAGATGCAGGATACCTAGGGGAACAAATAAAAGTATGTATATCCACTTTAAATATAATGGTTTGCAATTAATGTAAATAAATGTAAAATGTGTATCAACGTGCCCCCCCCCCCCCCTCTCCCCTAACTAATTTTTATTTACAAAATCGCTTTATACAATTTAAAAGCCATAATGTAATTAAAATAATTTGAAATTTTCATTATAATTGATTAATAAATATAAAAAAAACTAGTGTAGAATTTAAGACAAAAAAAAAACAACGTTTTGTGAAAAACCCGAAAAATGAACTATTCTAGAAAAAATTTATTATGTTGACAAAATTTGAAACATTTTTTTATATCTAATTTTAATGTTTTATGTACGATTATTTCCACATCAAGACAAGATGTTAAGCTTTAATTTGATGTATAGCAATATAGATTTAGACTATCTTTTTATATTACTTCTTTATTTTTTATAAACAATAAGCAAGAACAAAAACTAAATACCGAAAGAAACGTTCTCACTACAGTTTTTATTATAATATTGTTCTTTTTTCTTACTTACTTAACAAAACACATTGTATTCATTCGTTTTTCCGTCATTTTGACGGGCATAACCACTAGTACAAATGAAACAGTTCTATTTTGTTATTAAAGGCATTACAACTAACTAATACTTGGATACATAAGATTTAAACCAATACACATAAATACTACAGATTTTTTCAAAAATCTTTATTACAATTTGCAAATAAAATAATCCAAAACAAGATATAAATGAAACATTCCAGCTTATTTAATTTCAATGAGTAATATTTTTATTGTACGCAAGACTTGTTCAGTAAGTAAACGTAAAGTATCCTTTTTCATGCAGTTTTGGTCAGTAACTATAGTAAAGCAGCGAAAACAGGTTTATGTGGTCACAGCTTTAAGGGAGTGTGTGGCCAGCGCATCGTCTAGCCGACTCTACTTTCTCCCAAACCGTCCGAGCTAGGTGTATCGGGGACCAGGCCATGTAACAAAAGTGAAAGTCAGAAGTAAAGTATCCCGTCAGACCAAATTAAGTCTTTAGGGCCGATGAAGCAGCACTCACCAGTTTCTGTGGCCTCGGGATTGTGTGAACCATTACTTCACCCCAATTAAAGTCAGGTACCCATTATAGTTTGGTAGATTCAGGGTCGCCCTCCAACACCCGGAACAAATCATTGCCTTCACTGTGATTCGAACCTAGGACTGTCGGTACGCCAGCCGAACGCACTGTCGCTTGGGCGACGTGCCCCGTCCAATAACAAAGCTAGACTTTTAACCTGTATTCTAGCCCGAGTTACTCAAAATGGTAGTAGGTAGATAATGATGATAACGATTATGATGACGATAATTATGATGTTGGTTATTTATATTGAACATCTCTCCACGCCATTATATTTAGCATGTTCAGTGCGCTTTTGGTATACAATCGCATTTTTTTTTTAATTACAGTGGATTTGTTTTTATAAAATTATTACATTGTGGCATTTCTTGAAACCTAGAAAGGTTTGTAACATATTATAAGTATTTGCACAACTACACAAGAGATTCACAGGAATATAATTATATAAGTTTGATTAGATATACTAACACACAATAAATAATAGTCTACAGTTTATAATATATAGGCTATTATTACTTGATCTAATTGATTGTTCTTTTCACTTTTCGTTACCTTTTTTTTTTCAACGATAAAATAAGGCTATAGATACAGCTGTACATTATAATTGAGAAATTTGACACTACATGTATAATAAAAAAAATATGGTTTAAAATACACGACAATATAAAATAAGCAGCAGAAATCCAGAAAGACTTATAAAATAATACAGTTAGAAGACAATTTAGCTTGCTCTCTTTCAAGATCTTGAATGAATTCCTGCAATAATTTTGTGCCATTGTCTTTCTCTGTTATTTTGTTTTTCAAAATCACGACTTTATCTCGAAGTTCTTGTTTGTTCAGCTTTCCCTTATTTTGTTGTATTTCTTGTATCTTGTCCTTGTACAATTTTTCAAGTGCTGGTAGCTCTTCCTTCAGGAGCATTCTATACCTAGCCGATCCGTGCTTCATATATTCGTTGTAATCATAATATTCAGTATTAACCCTCCGAAGTCTTTCAATGGCAGACAATATATTTTCCCTTGACTCTGTGCGTCTCTGGTCAATGTCCTTGTTACATACCAGTACTATCCTGTTTTTTTCAAAACCATTTAACAGCTGTTTGAATGGTCCAGTTTGACTCCTAATCCAATTATTAAACGTTCCTTCTAATGCGTCCCCATGTGTTACAACTAAGACACAATGGTTGCTCAGCAATTCCTCTCCGAAAATGGTTTTATAGGTGTCAATAGTTGTTATGTCTTCTGTTGTGTACTTTTGTGCTATGCTGAAAACTAAAAGGAAAGCAGTTATACCATATTTACCATTTTGGCAACGTTCCATTAATTTGTCCATATTTTCAGTAACCGCTTTTAAATTTTTGTAAGGGTCGTCTTGATCAGTATCTATAAAACCTGGTGTGTCAAAAACTTTGAGTGTCCAGTTTTTTTTATTCACGGAAAAGTTGATAAGGGCTCTGGTTTCTGACGTCATATCCATACTTTCCTCAAAACGATATTGTTCTAGCAAAGTGTTACCTGTAGCACTTTTCCCACTCCCTGTTTTACCCAAAATAACTACAGTGAAAGGTTTGTGGTCACCTGAAAAAAAAATTAAGATAAATATTATAACTGTAACATAATTTATTTATGTGAAACAGACTATAGCTATTGACTATAATAACATAGATATTACCGGAGTTAAACCAATACCGGATCGCCAACTTCAAGTTAAACCAATAACAATCAAGCAGATTTCTTTCGTTTTAGCGATTCGCGGTGTAGTAGTGGAATAAGAAACTTCCTGTTTATAAAATCTAGATAAGCCTAAACAAATCTAGGCTACTCGAATGACTATGATAGAAATAATAATATTAGTAAATGTCTCTTAGCTCTTATCTTAGCCTTAAGTCATAACAATCGAACAAGTAACTATTGAAATACATAAGATTATTGAATGTTGTCATAACCAATACAAAAAAGTCTATATCGCTTTAAATGTAGGCTATTTTATTTATTTTAAAGGTGTCGTCAAAGCTCACAAAACGGCAGCTGATCATTTATAGGCTATCAGGAAATATTTAAGTTCTTTTATAGTTTATCCTTATTTCTTATGGGTTTTGTTTATTACACACACATAAAAATACATCAAAATAATGCAAAATGGTTATTCCATTTATTATGTCAACAAAAAAGAGGGGGTGAAAAATTATGACGATTATTGAAATTACCAATGATGTTATTAGAATCCATAATGATTACAATTTCCCTGCAAAAAAGAATAAAGATGTTTAAAATACGATATAGATAATATATTTAAATTTATTGTTTTATCCACGTTTATAATTTTATTAAATTTATCCGCAAACAGAAAAACAAATGTCAAATAAACTTTAAGAACACTAAAGTCATATTCTATGGAGAAAAAACAACAAATATATGTAAATACTATTTAAAAACCTATTAAAATATAGTAAATATTTTTTTAATTATATGAACATACAATTTTTAAATAATATACGAATGACACTGAATTAAATATACTAGACCTAGATAGACAATGGTAGAAATACATACTGTTATCACTGTAACATAGAAATCCCTAAGCACGCAAGACACAAGCCAATTCTATAGAAAAAAAATCTTCTTATCTTATCTTATATATTAAAGCCGCTCCTTCTTTGAAGAGTATTATTGTGTCCTACGCTCATCCGTGGTCCGAGTATAGTCTTGCATTTTTATTTAGGTTTTAAATGATGTTAAGTTACAGGTTTTTCTGATTTGTTCAGGTAACCCATCCCATGCCCGGATGCCTCTCGGGAATAAAGAGTACGTCAATGCATTTGTTCTCGCATAAGGGACAAGGAAAGTGTTTTTGTCCTTGTGTTTATCTGAGCATTCCAACGGGTTGTTATTGGGTTGTATTTCTAAGTTAAGTTAAATGCCTTATGTATCATTACTACTTTACTCTTTGCCCTTCTGTCCTCTACTTGTTCTAGGTTTAGTGATTTAACTATTGGTGTTACTCTTGTCAGTTGTGAATATTCGCTAGTAATGAACCTTGCAGCTCTTTTCTGAATTTGTTCTAATTTTTTAATGTTTTCTTTAGTTGATGGGTCCCATACAGATGCTGCATATTCTAATATAGACCTAACTAATGTGAGATTGTATTTTAGTTTTATATTCTTATTACTTTTGTAAAAGTTCCTTTTTATGAATCCTGTTGTTTTGTTCGATTTTTTTATTACTTTAACAGCATGGGGATTCCAAGACAACTTATAATTTATTATTGCTCCTAAGTACTTTGCATTGTTAGTTTGAGTTAGTTATTCACCATGAATGAAGTAGTTTATTATTATTTGTTTCTTTTTCTTGGTTACTCTTATCAGTTGGCATTTTTCTGGGTGAAAAGACATACTCCAGTTAGATTCCCAATTTTGTCTTTCATTTAGGTCTTTTTATAAAAGTTAACTATCTTTTTCTGTCTTTATTGTTCTCTAAATTATACAATCATCGGCAAATAATCTTACTTTTGTTCCTGTGTTGATGCAATTTGGTAAGTCATTAATATAAATTAGAAATAATAGGGGTCCTAGGAGAGCTCATTGTAGAACTCCTGAGTTTACAGTTATTTGGTGATGATTTACAGCCATTAATTATCACTCTTTGGTCTATACCTATCAGAAAGTCTTGAATCCGCTGATAAAAGGGACCAGACATGAAATACAACAGTATCTATTGGGGTTCAACATATATTCTTGTTGTATTAAGTATTAATACACATTTTAATGCACGAGTTATAATCTCTAACACGACATAAAATTAATACATCAAGGAGTGACGTATGACGCTAGAAACTGTGACGCGTTAGTTAGGATTGACGTTTTGACGATATTGAAGAAACGTTAGACGACCTTAGACTTAGCGAACGATAGGACGTGTTTCAACAATGATTTGGACTGTTCATTTTAATGTCGTGTATATATATATATATTGCTGAGTTAAGGGTTTGGTGATTAAACCTTTTAAAATGATACTTTCTTCGGATCATTATTTTGTTAGTTTAAGGAGTGTAAGCGTGAAAGTCTATTCTTAATTCATGTGTTGCCTGCCCTGAGATTGGTAAATTCAATACAAATATAAAAGTAACGGCCACGCTACTATTATAGTATTTAAAAAAACAGGCCTACTTAGAAACATGGAAACAAATATTTCTTATAAACATTTCATATGCAAGAATAAACGCGCGTAGAATCTCTTGCTTGCCGAGTGGTTTCTGGGCATGGAATGGGTTTCTTGTGCACGGAGTTAGCGTGTACTGGTATGAAACAAGGTAACATAATTGACGCTAGCTTTTTTTTAAACATCCAAATTTCATTTTTTTAAATCAAAGTTTTCAATTACAAATGTACATGTTTTTTTTCTCTCAATAGAGCTCAGAAAATAGGCTATAACATAAGTTTTAGTAAGTAAGAGCTTGTCTCAAATTGTGTCCCTATGCAACAGCAAAAGTCCATCTCTAAAAGGCAACGTATGTAATACGGCAAACTTATTGCACACAATTTGTATCATATTTTAAAAAAAGTAACGGTAATAATACTTACCAAATGCAATCTTTTAAAAACAACGCGTTTGTTTCAGCTTGGGATTTACAAAAATTGTCATTTTATACATGTTGATACTTATTGATCACTGCATCACATGCATTTTGAAGAAATCGAAATCGAAAGATAGTTTTCTAAGAAAATACTATCCCCTCAGAAATGTCCCCGCTCTATCCACAAGTAGACTTAGATATATTATTGACTAGAAAACAAGCTTCTTAAAAACTATTCGAATTTATGTTGAGAATTTGTACCGTTGAACAGCTGTCAGCATGTGCTCTAAAATATTTTATTTATAAACACTTCTTTTCACTAAGTGGAGGCGTATTTTAACCCAATTCCAGTAGTCCGCGAAAGCATAACAGTTTAAAAGTTTATTTTGCAACGATAATTATACAAATGTAAGAAATTTCGAAATCGAAACAGCGTTATCAAATTCACGAATCATAATATATAAAGCTAGATCTAAGTTTACAGTAAGAGTACACCTACATTTATAGTAAATGGTGCTAACTTATAACCTTAAATGATAAAAGTGTATCTTCTACCTGTTCAGAAAATTTTGAATCTACTGATAAAATCAGATATATACCTATCGATATATTTATCATATTTAATTTGAGTAAACAAAGATGTGAAATTCAGGCAAAGTTTCTATTTTGTTTTCGAAATTGTTTTGACATTTGTTGCTTCTTTGTTTTTAAATTTTCAGGTTTTTAACATTAAAGAAACGGCAATTCTTTTTATTCCATCTTTATTAATAGCAACAACACTGAATGACTTACATAAAAAAAACAACTGTAACCATTGAGAAAAAAAGAAAACATTTCTGTGAAAATATTTTTCTTTACACTATAATTGCATATGAACTCACTCGATAGGTTTTATATTGATTCCTTTCAATAATAGGCCTACGCTAGGAGATTATAGCCTACATATCAATGCTTTATCAATGTTTTCAAGCATTCCTAGAATAAGTAATTTTCTTTTATCAAAGGTTCAGCCATACATTATGAAATGATGTTTTGTATTTTAACAAAAAAACAAATATTTTACTAATGTGTAATATACATTGTTGCTTTCAATATTATTTCATTGGAAACAATTACTCATTATTTCGCTTGTTGATTATTCTGAATGCGTAAATGTAATCTTGATTTATAGGTTCTCAATAAAATCTCCTTGGTTAAACTCATATAATATACTCCTATATTTTGACATTTAAAACAAAAATGATCATTTGGACTTTCTTACTTACTTATGTACTTATGCCTTTCGCCCCACCTGGGACATAGGCCGCTAACAAGAGTCCTCCAGGCATCCCGATCCTGGGCCAACTTCTCTATCTGAGCCCAGTTAAGCCCAAGCTTTTTAACATCGGTTTTCATATCGTACCGCCAGGTGTTTCTCTGTCGACCTCTTTTTCTTTTCCCCTGGGGTTTCCAAGTGAGCTCTTGCCGAGTGGCACTGTATGCCGGTTTTCTGAGGGTGTGGCCAATCCATTTCCATTTCTTTTGGGAAATTTCCTTTTCCACATGCCTCTGTTTAGTTCGTTGCCAGAGTTCTTCATTACTGATGGTTTCTGGCCAACTTATCCTAAGGATTCTTCTGAGGCGGGTGTTAACAAATGCATGTATTTTCCTGACATTGGTGGCAGTTATTCTCCAAGTTTCTGATCCACAAATCACAATGGGCTTAACAATGGTGTTAAATATTCTTAACTTTGTGTCCAGGAATAGAGTTCTGGAGCTCCAAACCTTTTTCATCTGTTTAAAGGCTGCTCTTGCTTGGCCCGTTCTGGCTTTCTTATCTGCTTCGGTCTCTCCTAGTTTCTCTTTCCTTTTAATAGTATTATTGTTTGTTTAATATTATGGATAAGAAGTCAGAACCTTGACAGCAACAATTCATATGCATATTCCAGGGACAGGTGACCGTAAACAATGAAAAAAAAAAAAAAACTAAATACCGAAAGAAACTTCTCACTACAGTTTTTACTGTGATATTGTTTGTGTTTTTTTCTTTCTCTTTTAACAAACCACATTGTAATCATTCGCTTCGCCGTCATTTTGACGGGCTTAACTCCTAGTATTAGTAGCATCTTTATATTAGTTAAACTTCGCATATCCTGTCATAGCGTCGTAGCTGAATGTCATAAAGCCCGAACCTAATTATCTCACTATAAAAAATGTAGAAAACAAATAATGATTCAATTATTTAAGGCCTACCATTTTGCCAAATTACAATAAGCAGGTCCAGGCAGAAACTTTTGTTAAAAGTTGTATCCCTTATTAGTGTCATTTGTGGGCACGTCCGTTAATCACGTCAACAATTTTTAGGCGTTTCCCCCACCCCACCCTCCCCCTTGTCAACAACTGTAAATTTCACCCCCCCCCCCCCCACCCACATATAATTATATCAACAATCTGTTACCCCTTCCCCCCCCCCTCCATCAAAAGACGTAATAAAATTTCAGACGCTTGCTTTTATGTTTAAAATATATTTGAAATGGAAAGGACTATATACTACTATAATTAATTGTAATACATTTTAAAACTTGTTTAAACGGTTTAAAATTGACTTTAACTCTCATAGGCGTAGCCACGAAGGGTTTGTAGCATGGTTCCCCCACTTGCCCCTCCCCACATTTTTTTCCAATCCGAGGATTTTAACAATATGTCTTTTCTTTTTGTTTACTATTGTTCTTTTCATATAAATATTTCATCATTTCTAATTTTACGTTTCACTAATGAGCTTTTGGTAAAATGTTAATTGTTAAATAGTATAGGAGGAAATTGTGCACCATTTGTAAATAACCTTCTATTTACCATTTGTTCACTATTCCTTATTGCATTATTGTCCGACACAAGCACACACACATAATAAATATACACATTATACACACGGTAGTTGCCTTCCCTGTCCCCTACCTCTCCTACCTTGCGCTATTTGCCACACACTTCTTGCAATATTGGCGACACCACTGATACTAATACATTTTTATCTCATACAATTTTTCCAGAAGATTAGAAAGTAAAACATACAAATTACTAAATAGCTCTATGTAGCCTAATCGAACTTTTTTTTATGTTTCACCTATTATAACGGATTCGGCAAAAATATATTAGTCTATTTATAAGAATTAGGGATGTTAAAAGGAAATAAGGTAGGCTAAGTATTTCGTACTTCATATGGTAGGCCACGATTTTTTTTTTCTGAAGTAAATATTCGCACAATTCACTTCATTCAATGCTTTGGAAACATTAATAAAAGTTTCAGAGAGGGCCTATTGTTGTTTTTAACTATTATAGTCAACATTTTACCCTGACAACCAAGGTCATAGCAAGGGAAATGCACAGATCGTACGAGTCAAGATAATTATCAGTCTTAACCATTTTGCCTAGACCTATTTTACTGAAGGCATAGTAGTCTTAGTAGTTTTAACTTTAATAATAGCTTATAAATCATTTTAACATTTAGAATAGTTTTTTGTAACGAAAAACATTTATTAGGCCTATATAGGTTTACTGACGTCTATGAATGGTTGTTGTGTTAAGTAAATATAGCTAGTCTTAACTAATTAAAATGCAAATGTAATTTTAGATGGTCTTTGTTTGATATTGGTACATGCAAGAGGCATTATAATATTTTACTTTTGAGATCTCGCTTTCTCCATGTGTCCTCCATAGCTGAGTGGTTAGCGTATCCGACTGCTATGTGTACGACATGGGTTCGATTCCGCACAGAGAATTTCGGTTTTGGCCGAAAGTCAATTTATAACTTTCGGAATATGGTTTCGTTTTCGGCCGAAACCAAAAATTGATGTGACAGGGGATTGCGTGGCCAGCAGTGTTCTAAGTCTCATGCAAGTGGTGCTTTACCCGTCAAACATTGTTTGGTCGTTGGTCAATGGAGCATGATAGCCGAACTGACTCTTTAACTACTGTATTATTTGTCCGAAATCTATATTTGTGGAACACAGGCTGTTTAACATTACACTTGACACACACAAACAGGGATAAGTAAATAATCCACACGGTAAGCTGGTTTAAGAATGAGCCCTAGCTTCGACACCTTCAGGAGCCGGCTGAAGATACGCCTATTTCGTTGGCAGTATTTGCGTATACATATTTACATTTTCGTCTGTTGTTCGTTTTCTGTATTCTGTAACTGTCTTTTTTTTCAGCGCATAGAAAACGAGAGAGAGTGAGTTGTGTCTTGGGCCGCCTATATATACAAAGGAATGGTCTAATCATGTAAATCTCATGATCCAATCAGAAAAAATGGGCGCCTCTTAAAGTCACGTGTGCTTACCCCGAGCCTTTGTCCCAAAAATCAAACAATGCAGTTGATTGTGGCTCCAAGGGTCCGTCAAGGGAAGAAGTGTCAGGGGGGGGGGGGGGTGAGAGGGGGTGGGGTGGTCACTATGAAGTAGATAGGACCGGGGCGCGACTATGTGTATTTGTGTAAAACCGAGATACTGGCGGCGGTAAAAAAGGGGAGTAAATCTGGTTAGATCAACAAAGGGAGATTATTGGCCCCTTTCAAAGCCGACAGTCTCTAAAATCTCTTACCAATTGCAAGCTCTCGTTTGCACAATTCGCGGCCCTACCTATGTTTACACAACACAATACAAAGGCCGCGCGAAGAATAACTAGATACGAGCGCCCCCTGTCTGACCACCTGGGTTACTTAACATAAAGCCGATCCTCGGCTCGCACAATCTCTCACGCAAACGGTGTTTACATTCAGGTGGCTAGTTTACCTGATTACATACTAATTAACTTCTTTGATCATTAGAAACGCTTCGAGACACCGTCCCAAAGAAAAAGTCGTTCCTACGACCTCAAAAGTCGAATGGTAGGAATTAATTAATTCCAAATGGAGAGAGAGGGACGGATAACTCGGGACATTCCGGAAATCCTTAATTATCTCCCGTGAATATTTACAATTCCCGAAGGAATAAGAAAAAGAAAGTTATAAAAGGACACCAAAACAAAGAAACAGAAAGATGTGGACTCCCGTCCCTCGGCCCCTAAGGAAAGAGAGAGAAAGGGTGAGACAGCAGATGTTATTTCCCGCTTAACAGGACTCGTTCCAAAAGGCGCTGGCCCTGAGTACACTTACGGTGAGCCAGCTGCCGAGGCCCGTCCTGGCGCGCGAGGTGAGTTCCTAGCAGTGTCTTTCGAAGAATTGCTGGCCACTTTCTGGGTTATCTGCGTCCTTTTCTTTCTGCTTTCTTGACGCTTCTGGGTCCGTGTTAGATACCTGACGGCGGCGCGGGCTAGCGGGTCCCCAAAGTTAGACAATGCAAACTTCACAGTAAACTTAGCTAAAAGTCAATTTGGGCACGCCACAATTGAATATCTAGGTCGTATTGTTGGCGGTGGAAAAATTAGACCAGTTGATGCTAAAATAACAGCCATTCAGAATAACCTATCCCTTAAACCAGAAAATAAGTTAGAAGTTTCCTTGGGATGGCAGGGTATTACCGTAAATTCTGTGCAAACTTTTCTACCACAGACCTTCTGAAGAAGAACTCTAAGTTCAAATGGTCGATAATATATACTTCACATTTATTGGTAACTCAGATAAATATGTAGTACTTTGATCTTACCTTTAAAGATTGTTGTGCATGACTACATTGTTATTTCAATGATATTCCAGTACTACAAGTGCTGTTGAACCAACTATAAGATTTTTCTTTCTTATAATTATTTTACATTTGTATTATGCAAACCCATACTTTTCTATTGTGAAACATCTAGTTATTTTTTTGCAGAAAAATGTAACATTATTTTAAAAGCCCATTGCTCTTTATGGGTGAGGCTACAGAATGTCATATTATACAGAATACATATTAGTATTTGGGAGAGACATTTAAAAACTCATCATGCTTAAAATTATTTTTGAAATTGGGATTTTGTTCTCTATTCATTATTTGAATTTCAAGATTGACATTTGTAATGTTTTTGAAATGTACACAAGCTTGATCAAAGCAAATTTCCCATTGTGGATTATGGTTAATTTCCTTTTTTCCTGTAGACCACTTAAACTAACCTAGATTCCAAGGGGAAGTCTGAGCCCGCTGTGTTTTGGTAACCTCTTCCCTTTATTGTTGACAAAACATTTACCCTTTTTCAACTAGGGTGGTCAAATTACATTGCACCCATCTTCAGGTCCGTGACTATGAATTGTAATCGTAATAAGTCCCCCACCTACCCTCTAATTACAACCCTCTCATTCTTTACCACACCTTCGCTTGGAGATAAACACATACACGCTCACACACTTGCATAGATGCTTTGATTGAAAGTGTCTACAGTGGCGGCTCAATGTCTGGAATGATTGTTATATGATTAACCAGCATAGATGAAATTTACTCAATGTAATGTAATTAAGTAGAAGATTTATGTTTGTATTTTCAAGTTGTAATAAGCAACACACATTGCTTAGGCTGATTGTCGTCTTCTTTGATTAAAACCGAAGAGAATGTTAATTAATAAAACTGTATATTGAATGAATAATAATAATAATACAGTACTCAAGATTAGATATTCAATACGTACAAGGACATCAAAACTAGAACTCAAACTGTCAACAATAAGTCGCACCTTTCAATGCTTTTCCGTTTTCAATTAGTGCAACAACGCAACAAGATTAAATACAAGGGCGCGTACGTGACAAAGTAAAGTCTTGATCTTGACCTGCTATCCTAGTTTTAAACAAAGAGATATTGGGTCTGTTATCCTAACCCTTGGATCAATAAACAGATTTGATTTTCTAATCAGATTTATATCTGCATTTTTAGGAAGAGAATTTTTCACAGATTCTAGGGGATACGCTACGATTGGTTGGACCCTAACCAATCAGCACTTCTGGGGGATGGGAAAAGAGATCTTATATAGCAATGTTTCTCCCCTCAAAATTCAGTTTGAGTTTCCAGTTAGAGAATACAGTTACTAGTTAGAGTTTAGCAGTTGAGTGATTAGCTTCGTAGTAGGAACGTTACCATTATATAGTGTTTATCACAGTTGTTTTTGGACTTGTGTTTCTTTTCATTTATAATCAATATTGTAGTCAAGTATTCTCAAATTAAAACTACCATTATTGAACAACTGGTGTTTATCTCAATGGGCCGTATTGCTGCTGAGAGTTAACACCCTTGCCCCTTTTACAAGCCAGTCATAAAAGATTGACTTGTAAAAGGGGCAAGGGTGTTAACTCTCAGCAGCAATACGGCCCATTGAAAGTAAAGTGTTGTATTGAGTTGTATTGAAATTAAAACATAATTAATGAAATTTTCGAGACCATATACAAACAGATAACTCTTGGAATATTGAATCTACATCTAGACAACAGTCACATATACAATAGCGTAGGAAAAAGTAACAGGCTACCTAATGTATCTGCATCGCCCCATCAAAAGTTGTTCCACTTCCTGCTGTACTTTCTATATCTCCAGCTATTCACTAATTTTTGTCTTTATAATTATTGATTCTGATTAAGGACCATTAAATGTTATTATATTTTATGCATATCAGAAAGTCTTGAATCCATTGATGTAAAACCTAAAAAAGTATGATTTATTTGGTCAACTAGTAATGATTTTGAAAACTTTAGCATCAAGTTAGTTATTATTATCTAATCCTTTGGACAAGTCATCTATTAAACCTATTAATTGTTTTTTACATAATTTGTTTTACTGAAGCCTTGTTGATGTGGGCACAGTGCTTTATGTTTGTCTAGGTAATTTGCTATACATACATAATATAAGTTCTATTATTTTTCATCAAATGTAAATGAAAATTGTTAAGGGTTTCGTGGTCCGATTTATCTCCTACATTTGCTATTTTAATGTGTGTGTACTTTGCCTTTTGTTTAGTGAGACCCAAAACAAATTATTCAAATGCTTGCTGACAGTTCATAATTTAGTTCTTTGAGCAGTCTAGCTCTTATATTTTCGTGAGAATATTATATGCTGACTTGGGCAGAAATGTATGTATGACAGAAAATGAAAACCAAAGCTCATTGCCAAGAATGTTTTAAGGTTTGAAGATTTGCCTATTAATTTTAAAAAAATGCACGCAAACCATATGT
>OX421501.1:35404439-35557939 GCA_949126835.1 Anisus vortex
AGCGCATCTAACAATACTCATTATTTTAAAGCAGTAAGTTGCTGTAAACTTATTCTTAGTTGTTTAATTATATTATGGATATATTATATATTTATATTGTCATGTATATTGTTTTTCCAAGAATTGGAACACGCAATGTTTATTCTCCTCTCTCTCTCTTTTCTTACTACACACAATATTAGGACGTTTAGTAGGAAAACGAAAGGTTCTAGGTAATGCTGGGATTCTGTGTTGATCTCAAATTCTCAGAGTCTGGGAACGACTCATTATTTAATAGGGGAAGTTCCTATCGTTTTTGTTATGAGTTTTGTAATGATACCATGATTTTCACCCCTACTGATAATGGGTCTATCCCTTGCACCACTCGGATAGTATTTAATGATTTGTTTTGTCTGAAAGACAGAGAGTTTCAAAATATGTTCCTTTGAACGTTTGTGTTTGCACTATTTTATTCTAACTGTACATAATAGATATATTGTATATATTGAACATACCACCTGAAATAAACTATCAACAACAGTTACACTGAAGCTTCTTTGTCAAGTTACTATCCTATTGTGTTGTATACATTACTATAAGATTTATCTACTACCATAATTTACAAGAGAGGAAATGTTGGAATACAAATACTGAAATTGTGCCCAGGACTATAAGAAGAGTTCGTGTAATACTGAAACATAAATACTAATAATTAAAGTCTCCCCTAGGACTAACGAGAATTATCAGCAAGATCTACACAGCTCTGGCCACAAGGGGATTGTGGACGTAACAAAATTTGGTGGTCTCGCCCGGTATATTTGAGTTCTACTTTTCCTGACCTAGGATTGACAAGATTTGGTAGTCTCGTTCGGACTGTGAAACTATTCTTTTTAAAAAGAGGAGAGAACTGGTTTGCGTTTTTATTCCTTGGGAAGTGTGAAGATTCCACGAAGTGTTTAATATTATATTGTGCAAATTTCTGGACAAATCGTAAGTTGGAACTTTATATTTTATTATACAATATATACTACTCTACTATAACAAATATTTCGAACGCTATACTATGGCTTCGAATATATCAAGTGAGGAACTTAATGCCATGTCATTTGCTGAACTAAAAGAATTAGCTGAGTCCTTTGGGATTGAGGCAGGACAGGCAAGACCTAATCGTAATCGTTTGACCAAAGAAATTATGACATGTTTGAACGGGCAGAATGCCATGAACACTGGTAGTGTAGTTGAAGTGGGACAGAACGATATCAATGAAGGTTATGTAGCTCCCAGTGGGGGCGAGGTAATTGCCCACGGAGACGAGGTAAGAAATATGTCATCTAGATCATCAAACAATGATGAAGATGAAGGGTTGAGTGAAAACCTAAAATTCCAATTAGCTATGAAGAGAATGGAATTAGAAAGTATGGAAAGGAGAGAATTGGAAAGAATTAGGATAGAAATTGAAAGCAGAGAAAGGATAGAGATGGCACGCATGAACAGACCTGACCATCGTAGGGACAGCAACGGTATGGATATTAGCGCAATGAAGCAACACTTGCCTATATTCAGAGAAGAAGATGTTCAAGATTTCTTTTTGCTTTTTGAGAGGATAGCTGTAGATTATCAGTTCCCTGATGATAAGATGGCTTTATTGTTAAGGTCAACTCTCAACAAAGGAAAAGCATTGGACGTAGTGTTGAGTTTAACACCCGAGGAAATAAATGACTATGAAGTAATCAAAGATAGGGTGCTGAAAAGTTATTCCCTGACACCAGAAAAATATAGAAAGCTATTTAGAGACAGAAAGAAGGCATATGATCAAACTCATGTAGACTTTTTGAGACAAAAGGAGAAAATGTTAGAACAGTGGCTAAGGTCACAGAATGTAAGTGAGTTTGATAAACTCAAGAACCTAATATTGTTTGAGGAATTCAATGATTGTATTCGAGTGGATATTAAAACTCACATCTCAGACCGAGGGGTTGAAGATGTGCATGAAGCTGCTAGATTGGCAGATAACTATGCCATAATTCACGCCAGCATAAAGCCATATTATGCTGACAAACCCAAAGTGCACAAACCAGAGTCCAAGGAGGCTAGTAAACCAAAAGAGACAAGTGAAAACAATAATAAGAACAGTGGTGTAAATAATAATAGTAACTTAGTTCATTTCAGGAAGCAGACAGATGTAAATAAAGCAAAGGTGGTATGTTTCAATTGCAAGAAAGAGGGCCACATGAAGAAAGATTGTTGGATCCTTACCAAGAAGCAAGGTGCTATTCTACACTGTGCCAGAGTGCAGAAAGATAGCAAGCAGACAGAAGAAGTGTGCAACACAGGGTCAAGAAACTCAAAAGAAATGCGGCCGGCATCGCCCATAGTTGTGGAGTCGATGGTTTTTGAGAACAGTCTATCTAAGGTAAAAGAGAATAGCTGTACTCAATCTATTATGCTTTCGGAAGGCCGTGAGGAACAGATGGTTCCTGAAGTCCCGGAAGAGGACGACCTATCCGATTTTCGACCCTTTGTCTACGAGGGGACAGTGTCGACAGAAGTCGATGTACTCAGCAAGAAGAAAATACAGATATTACGTGACACGGATTCTGCTGTCAGCGTGATCCTGGAGGGCAGTGTGCCGTTAACAGATGCCACCAGTACCGGTGAGTCTGTTGTGCTGAGAGGTGCTAGTATGGAGGCTGTGGAAGCTCCACTGCACAGAATAAAACTCGAGTCGGATATTTTTACAGGTAACATCGTAGTGGGAGTGTGGCGCGCACTACCCGTCAAAGGCGTTTCCATGATATTAGGAAATGACATTATGGGCGGCAGAGTCACTGTCGAGCCCATGGTTAAAGTGTTGGAGACAAAGATGGCGGAGGACAAAAACCTACGTCCTGCCAATGAACGCCCAACATGTGCACTGACAAGAGCAATGCAGAAAAAGAAGTCGGTAAAGACTCCTGCTACGCCGTGTAGTGCAACGAAAGATGTGTTTGTCTGTTCTGAAGACACACATGCGAATGAAACAGTGATAACAGAAACACCTGACATCGATTTAAGTGCTACGTTCTTTGCTGAACTAACAACTGGTGATGCAACAGAGAACGATAACATTTTGTCACCAAAGCAGAAATTGGTGAAAGAACAATTGAATGACGAAGTAATAATGCAACTCAGAATGAAAGCTGTTGACGAAAAGACTGCAGATGCAATGGCGGAATGTTTCTACATGAAAGATGAAGTATTGATGAGAAAGTCGAAACCGCTCAACTCAGGTACAAACGAGTGGGACAGTATTCACCAGATTGTAATACCTAAGTGCTATCGTCAAGATATACTGCGTATGGCGCATGATCTTCCTTTCGCTGGTCACATGGGAGTCCGGAAAACGCACCACCGTATCCTCCCTTACTTCTACTGGCCAGGACTGAGAAGAGATGTCGAACAATACTGCAAGACTTGCCACGTATGCCAAATGGTAGGACGTCCTAACCAACGAATTCCTGTCGCTCCACTCCAGCCGATACCAGCGTTCGACGAACCATTCAGTCATATACTCATTGATTGCGTGGGCCCGTTGCCGAAAACAAAAGCCGGTTTTCAATACCTGCTCACAGTCATGTGTTCATCCACTCGCTTCCCGGAAGCCATTCCGTTGCGGAACATAACAACAGTGAAGGTGGTAGACGCCCTGACAAATTTCTTCACACGTTATGGCCTACCGAAGACAGTACAGTCCGACCAGGGGACTAACTTTACTTCGAACATTTTCAAACAAGTCATGGAACAATTAGGGATAAGCCATAGGCTATCAAGTGCCTATCATCCTGAGAGCCAGGGAGCTCTGGAAAGGTTTCATCAGACATTAAAATCGATGCTTAAAAAGTACTGTTATGAAAACGAGAAAGACTGGGATAAGGGTGTGCCTTATGTACTGTTCGCTGCAAGGGAGGCCACTCAGGAATCCCTGGGGTTTAGCCCATTCGAACTTGTGTATGGACACTCAGTCAGAGGTCCGTTGAAACTTCTACATGAAACTTGGCTAACGGACAGTGAACCGATTGGACTTTTGTCATATGTAGATAAATTTAAAAATAGGCTTTATCATGCTTTTAACCATGTGAAGATTCATTTTCCACAGATGCAGGAGCGTATGAGACAGAACTATGACCGTAAAGCTACAGCTAGAACTTTTGCACCAGGTGACAAAGTTCTTGTGTTTCTACCTTTGCAAAATCAGCCTTTAAGTGCAAAGTTTAGTGGACCCTATGAGATAGAGTCAAAGCTTGGCGAGGTCAATTATTTGATAAAGACTCCTGACCGGAGACAAAAGCAGAGGGTATGCCATATTAATTTGCTTAAGCCCTATGTTTCCAGGGAAAAGAGTAAACCACGGGAGGTCCCCATGATTTCATTAGCTAGGGTCCCGACGGATTTATCTAGGATAGAATATAAGTTTGCAGAAAGTAAACTTAATAATACAGATGCCCTTAAGAGTTTAGATACAAGGCTAGAACATCTTCCGGTAGAAGATAAGGAGAAGATTATTGAGCTGGTACATGAAAATAAGTCAATGTTTACAAATGTTCCCAGTAGGACACATGTCATAGAGCACGATGTAGTGTTAACCAATAGTGCCAGGTCTATTAAACAGCATCCATTTGACCCCATCAGACCTGAGCATATTAAATTAGATGTAAAGTATATGTTAGAAGATGACATAGGAGAAAAATGTGATAGCAAATGGTCTACACCCTGTGTGATGGTACCAAAAGCCGACCACACACTGCAGTTTTATAGAGACTTTGGGAAATTAAGTAATTTGACAGAGACCGACTGGTATCCCATTCCCGTATCATCGACAAGATAGAGACTAGGGACAACGTCACAGCTGATACTCTATCTCGGGTGCTACATGATTGACTGAATAACCCATACTTCTTTTTCAGATCATCTCACTTATTCATTAAGAATGTGTCATGATAACCTATCATTCGTTTGAATTTTGATTATGGAATACCTATAGAATACTTGTATCATGCAGAAGTCAAGTCTTTTGAAAGTATTAATAATTTTTATAATCATATATAATATTGATGTTCTGATATATTTTAAATTCATTTGATTCAATTCATTTTATTATGGAAAAGAAATTCCATTTAAATTTTGATGCACTATGCAATAAATATATATGCATGTATCTACTTGATATGGATGGATGGAAGTTAATGGTCATTGCATGCAATTAAGTGGGAAACTTTAAGCTAATTGATTTATTATCTTGTTTTTATTTTAGTTAATGAATGGAACTAAATAATAATATGTACAATTTTTATCTTAGAAAGAGATGTAATCTTAATTGGTATAAATTAATAGATAATATTGGAAAACTATTGCTAAATTGTTATATCATGGTAATAGAATGGGAAAAACTAGTGGATATTCACTATGTTGTATATAGGTTGTTATATATTCCATATATCCGGGAATGGAGGGAAACAAAGGTACCTAAAGGTGGGCACTCATTCAACCCTGAACAATCTTTTATATTAAACTTTCAAATTTGCCAAAAACGCATAATAGTGGATTACATTTTAATATTGAGATTACTGTAGTAATCGTAACTAGAGCGTATTTTCTCCTCATATTTGAGAAAAGGGGAAGTATCATCATCTTAGGTATGCACCCTGTTAATGTCAAGTTGACACTGTAATTTAAAGGGGAAGTAACCTATAGTTTGATTCGAGTTATGTATTACTTATCTTTTGGTTTGTATATTAGAAGTAAACTGTTGAAAATTGACAGAGTTTGAGCAATGTTATATTTGTTTAAATAGATTAAGACTTTTTGCAAATTTTGGTGGAAATCCACACAACTGTACATAGTTAAAATAAGAATGACTAGAATATTTTTTAATTATTTGTACTTGTTGAGACATTAGTTAATATTAATACTAACGGGGAAATATTTGTCCATCACGTTATAATCACAATTACCATTGGGTAGTGACACTTTTTATAATTTAGTTGTGCCAGTGAGCCATGTTTGCTTAAATTGTCTTATAATCTTCCATTGATTGTTGGTTGTTAAAACGATAGTGTTAAGTACGAAAAATGTACCATGTTGAGCATTACTTGGGTAATTATGGTACATTATTTCTTTCATTGGGTGGGGGCGTGTCATGTATATTGTTTTTCCAAGAATTGGAATACGCAATGTTTATTCTCCTCTCTCTCTCTTTTCTTACTACACACAATATTAGGACGTTTAGTAGGAAAACGAAAGGTTCTAGGTAATGCTGGGATTCTGTGTTGATCTCAAATTCTCAGAGTCTGGGAACGACTCATTATTTAATAGGGGAAGTTCCTATCGTTTTTGTTATGAGTTTTGTAATGATACCATGATTTTCACCCCTACTGATAATGGGTCTATCCCTTGCACCACTCGGATAGTATTTAATGATTTGTTTTGTCTGAAAGACAGAGAGTTTCAAAATATGTTCCTTTGAACGTTTGTGTTTGCACTATTTTATTCTAACTGTACATAATAGATATATTGTATATATTGAACATACCACCTGAAATAAACTATCAACAACAGTTACACTGAAGCTTCTTTGTCAAGTTACTATCCTATTGTGTTGTATACATTACTATAAGATTTATCTACTACCATAATTTACAAGAGAGGAAATGTTGGAATACAAATACTGAAATTGTGCCCAGGACTATAAGAAGAGTTCGTGTAATACTGAAACATAAATACTAATAATTAAAGTCTCCCCTAGGACTAACGAGAATTATCAGCAAGATCTACACAGCTCTGGCCACAAGGGGATTGTGGACGTAACAATATATTATATAATATATTATATAATATATTATATAATATAATTATATTATATTTATTAGGCTATATTTATTTTGGTTTAAATTATATTTCAATTATTTTTTCAAGACCTGATTTGTCGCTGTTCAATTTTGCTGTAAAAAAAAAGCATTTCTACACTAAAATGTGTTAATAAACTGACATTCATAAATTATCTACTGTTTTAATTTATCTGTTTTAGCTGTGATAGTTAGTTATGACCTTTTAGGATTCCCTTTAAAAAAAAAAAGTTCCGAGAAACCCTATTTCTGTGAGTATTTAGTAAGTCAGGCTTGCAATGGACTGAACTATGGCACTATGGCTGTGGTTAATGTTTTGATGTTAGGGAAATTAAAGAATCGGTTATATCAATTCTTATCTTTCAATTATATGTAACAGACACTCCTTCTACACAGAAGATTAGGACTATACCTTATCCCTTATGCAAAAACGAATGCATATAAGTACTCTTTCTTATAGAGTGGCATCGGGGCATGGAATGGTTGACTTAAAAAAAAAACACAGGAAAACCAGTAACTTAACATCATTTAGACTAAGTTTACAAAATATATACTATATATAATGTTGTTAAAAAATAAAAAAATGTTTACTGTACAATATTGAGATTTTTTTTGAAAGTTACATATAACAAATTAAAAGAACACTAGATTCAATGCAGTCCATACAATTTCAAACACCTAACGATCTATAAAATATGTTTTAACTTAACCCTCTGTGACTTCAACATTTTGTATTTAAAAAAATGCAAGGAAAACAAATCTATTGAACAAAATCATTTATATCGAAACCAATTGATGAACTTTAAATACTTATAAAGCAAACTTATATTTTATAACGGTAGTTGCACTGAGTGTCAGTTCTATCTCCAAACTTTGATTGAATTGTCTCTGATTGCATTAAGTAGGTCATCCAATCAAGGGGCAACTACCGCCAAGCGCTTATGTTGTATATTTATATTGTTAAGTGTCGACTGCTTTTGTTTTGTTATTTGATAAGTATGTGACTTACAGTTATCGATTTATTTTACGCATTGTTACGGCCCAATGAAATTGTATACAAACATTTTAATCGAATCGTTTTAATCAAAATACTAGAGACACAATGCCATGCCAGTATTAGATAAAAGTCGCATTTGTTTTATCAATCACACAGATCGTGTACTTAAGTCATGCATTGTTGACTTATTGATTCATTTCCAATGAAGAGTCAAAATTAAAAGACATAATTGAAAATATTTACAATGTACACCCCAGGCTATGGAAGTAAATAATTGATTCTTTTATTTAGTTACTCGGTTGTATTGTTGCAGGTATCGAGATATTCCACAAACTAAAACAATATTGTATTGAATTGATTACAAACTTAGAAATGAAATCGAATTTCGTAGAGACAAAAACTTCGGACATTGAAACAATAAAATATTTGGAATAGGTTTGGGTTGTATTTAAAGCTAGCGTTGAGTTTTTTTTAATTTGTAAGTGGCTTACTGTGTGTGTAGCTTGGTAGCATAGTGCAAGCTTTATACACTCAAGTACATGCCTATAAATAGAACACATAGAAGGTCAAAATATGTTTACACACAGTATGTAAATAGTAATATGTGATTCCATACAAGACCAATTTACTTTACGGATCAAGTAAAACAGCGTTCTTGATTTCCGTGCACCAGGCATATAAAGGAGATTGTTTAGCCAGCACAATACTAAGCTGCCTTTCATTTTTCAAAACTAATGTCAGGTAGACATCAAATCTGCGTAGACATAGGAATAAACACCTGGCTTTTAATCTGGATTGTATCCGAAGATCTTCTTTTTACTAAACATAGGTAACTGGTCGTGTTGTTCAGACGGGGGAGGGGGGGCGCTGGTCCGATGACCCTTGAGAAAGTACCCTTGCAGACTCTAGTCGATACAATGATTGAAGCTTAAATCCATACTGTCAGCGCCTATAATTTAAAAGAAAACAAACAACACTTTTGTTCTTTGACAGTTTTATCTTTACAATGTTTACTTATATATCTCTACATTCTATGAGTGTTTTATTTGTACAATGTTTACTTCTATCTCTCTACATTCTATGACAGTTTTATTTGTACAATGTTTACTTCTATCTCTCTACATTCTATGACAGTTTTATTTGTACAATGTTTACTTCTATCTCTCTACATTCTATGACAGTTTTATTTTTACCATGTTTACTTCTATCTCTCTACATTCTATGACAGTTTTATTTTTACCATGTTTACTTCTATCTCTCTACATTCTTTGACACTTTTATTTTTACAATGTTTACTTCTATCTCTCGACATTCTATGACAGTTTTATTTGTACAATGTTTACTTCTACCTCTCTACATTCTTTGACACTTTCTTTTTTACAATGTTTACTTCTATCTCTCTACATTCTATGACAGTTTTATTTGTACAATGTTTACTTCTATCTCTCTACATTCTATGACAGTTTTATTTTTACCATGTTTACTTCTATCTCTCTACATTCTATGACAGTTTTATTTTTACCATATTTACTTCTATCTCTCTACATTCTATGACAGTTTTTTTTTACCATGTTTACTTCTATCTCTCTACATTCTATGACAGTTTTATTTTTACCATGTTTACTTCTATCTCTCTACATTCTATGACAGTTTTATTTTTACCATGTTTACTTCTATCTCTCTACATTCTATGACAGTTTTATTTTTACCATGTTTACTTCTATCTCTCTACATTCTATGACAGTTTTATATTTACCATGTTTATTTCTATCTCTCTACATTCTATGACAGTTTTATATTTACCATGTTTACTTCTATCTCTCTACATTCTATGACAGTTTTATTTGTACAATGTTTACTTCTATCTCTCTACATTCTAAACAGTTTTATTTTTACCATGTTTACTTCTATCTCTCTACATTCTATGACAGTTTTATTTTTACCATGTTTACTTCTATCTCTCTACATTCTATGACAGTTTTATTTTTACCATGTTTACTTCTATCTCTCTACATTCTATGACAGTTTTATTTTTACCATGTTTACTTCTATCTCTCTACATTCTATGACAGTTTCATTTTTACCATGTTTACTTCTATCACTCTACATTTTATGACAGTTTTATATTTACCATGTTTACTTCTATCTCTCTACATTCTATGACAGTTTTATATTTACCATGTTTACTTCTATCTCTCTACATTCTATGACAGTTTTATATTTACCATGTTTACTTCTATCTCTCTACATTCTATGACAGTTTTATTTTTACCATGTTTACTTCTATTTCTCTACATTCTATGACAGTTTTATATTTACCATGTTTACTTTTATCTCTCTACATTCTATGACAGTTTTATATTTACAATGTTTACTTCTACCTCTCTACATTCTTTGACACTTTCTTTTTTACAATGTTTACTTCTATCTCTCTACATTCTATGACAGTTTTATTTTTACCATGTTTACTTCTATTTCTCTACATTCTATGACAGTTTTATTTTTACCATGTTTACTTAATATCTCTCTACATTCTATGACAGTTTTATTTGTACAATGTTAACTTCTACCTCTCTACATTCTTTGACACTTTATTTTTTACAATGTTTACTTCTATCTCTCTACATTCTATGACAGTTTTATTTGTACAATGTTTACTTCTATCTCTCTACATTCTATGACAGTTTTATTTGTACAATGTTTACTTCTATCTCTCTACATTCTATGACAGTTTTATTTTTACAATGTTTACTTCTATCTCTCTACATTCTATGACAGTTTTATTTGTACAATGTTTACTTCTATCTCTCTACATTCTATGACAGTTTTAATTTTACCATGTTTACTTCTATCTCTCTACATTCTAAGACAGTTTTATTTGTACAATGTTTACTTCTACCTCTCTACATTCTTTGACACTTTCTTTTTTACAATGTTTACTTCTATCTCTCTACATTCTATGACAGTTTTTTTTGTACAATGTTTACTTCTATCTCTCTACATTCTATGACAGTTTTATTTGTACAATGTTTACTTCTATCTCTCTACATTCGATGTCAGTTTTATTTTTACCATGTTTACTTCTACCTCTCTACATTCTTTGACACTTTCTTTTTTACAATGTTTACTTCTATCTCTCTACATTCTATGACAGTTTTATTTGTACAATGTTTACTTCTATCTCTCTACATTCTATGACAGTTTTATTTTTACCATGTTTACTTCTATCTCTCTACATTCTATGACAGTTTTATTTTTACCATGTTTACTTCTATCTCTCTACATTCTATGACAGTTTTATTTTTACCATGTTTACTTCTATCTCTCTACATTTTATGACAGTTTTATATTTACCATGTTTACTTCTATCTCTCTACATTCTATGACAGTTTTATTTTTACCATGTTTACTTCTATCTCTCTACATTCTATGACAGTTTTATTTTTACCATGTTTACTTCTATCTCTCTACATTCTATGACAGTTTTATATTTACCATGTTTACTTCTATTTCTCTACATTCTATGACAGTTTTATATTTACCATGTTTACTTCTATCTCTCTACATTCTATGACAGTTTTATTTTTACCATGTTTACTTCTATCTCTCTACATTCTAAGACAGTTTTATTTGTAGAATGTTTACTTCTACCTCTCTACATTCTTTGACACTTTCTTTTTTACAATGTTTACTTCTATTTCTCTACATTCTATGACTGTTTTTTTTTGTACAATGTTTACTTCTATCTCTCTACATTCTATGACAGTTTTATTTGTACAATGTTTACTTCTATCTCTCTACATTCTATGACAGTTTTATTTGTACAATGTTTACTTCTATCTCTCTGCATTCTATGACAGTTTTATTTGTACAATGTTTACTTCTATCTCTCTACATTCTATGACAGTTTTATTTTTACAATGTTTACTTATATATCTCTACATTCTATGACAGTTTTATTTGTACAATGTTTACTTCTATCTCTCTACATTCTTTGACAGTTTTATTTGTACAATGTATACTTCTATCTCTCTACATTCTATGACAGTTTTATTTGCACAATGTTTACTTCTATCTCTCAACATTCTATGACAGTTTTATTTGTACAATGTTTACTTCTACCTCTCTACATTCTATGACAGTTTTATTTTTACCATGTTTACTTCTATCTCTATACATTCTATGACAGTTTTATTTTTACCATGTTTACTTCTATCTCTCTACATTCTATGACAGTTTTATTTGTACAATGTTTACTTCTACCTCTCTACAGTCTTTGACACTTTCTTTTTTACAATGTTTACTTCTTTCTCTTTACATTCTATGACAGTTTTATTTTTACCATGTTTACTTCTATCTCTCTACATTCTATGACAGTTTTATTTTTACCATGTTTACTTCTATCTCTCTACATTCTTTGACACTTTTTTTTTTACAATGTTTACTTCTATCTCTCTACATTCTATGACAGTTTTATTTGTACAATGTTTACTTCTACCTCTCTACATTCTATGACAGTTTTATTTTTACCATGTTTACTTCTATCTCTCTACATTCTATGACAGTTTTTTTTACCATGTTTACTTCTATCTCTCTACATTCTATGACAGTTTTATTTTTACCATATTTACTTCTATCTCTCTACATTCTATGACAGTTTTATTTTTACCATGTTTACTTCTATCTCTCTACATTCTATGACAGTTTTATATTTACCATGTTTACTTCTATCTCTCTACATTCTATGACAGTTTTATTTTTACCATGTTTACTTCTATCTCTCTACATTCTATGACAGTTTTATTTTTACCATGTTTACTTCTATCTCTCTACATTCTATGACAGTTTTATTTGCACAATGTTTACTTCTATCTCTCAACATTCTATGACAGTTTTATTTGTACAATGTTTACTTCTACCTCTCTACATTCTTTGACACTTTCTTTTTTACAATGTTTACTTCTATCTCTCTACATTCTATGACAGTTTTATTTTTACCATGTTTATTTCTATCTCTATACATTCTATGACAGTTTTATTTTTACCATGTTTACTTCTATCTCTCTACATTCTATGACAGTTTTATTTGTACAATGTTTACTTCTACCTCTCTACATTCTTTGACACTTTCTTTTTTACAATGTTTACTTCTATCTCTCTACATTCTATGACAGTTGTATTTTTACCATGTTTACTTCTATCTCTCTACATTCTATGACAGTTTTATTTTTACCATGTTTACTTCTATCTCTCTACATTCTTTCACACTTTTTTTTTTACAATGTTTACTTCTATCTCTCTACATTCTATGACAGTTTTATTTGTACAATGTTTACTTCTACCTCTCTACATTCTATGACAGTTTTATTTTTACCATGTTTACTTCTATCTCTCTACATTCTATGACAGTTTTTTTTACCATGTTTACTTCTATCTCTCTACATTCTATGACAGTTTTATTTTTACCATATTTACTTCTATCTCACTACATTCTATGACAGTTTTATTTTTACCATGTTTACTTCTATCTCTCTACATTCTATGACAGTTTTATATTTACCATGTTTACTTCTATCTCTCTACATTCTATGACAGTTTTATTTTTACCATGTTTACTTCTATCTCTCTACATTCTATGACAGTTTTATTTTTACCATGTTTACTTCTAGCTCTCTACATTCTATGACAGTTTTATATTTACCATGTTTACTTCTATCTCTCTACATTCTATGACAGTTTTATATTTACCATGTCTACTTCTATCTCTCTACATTCTTTGACAGTTTTATTTGTACAATGTATACTTCTATCTCTCTACATTTTATGACAGTTTTATTTGCACAATGTTTACTTCTATCTCTCAACATTCTATGACAGTTTTATTTGTACAATGTTTACTTCTACCTCTCTACATTCTTTGACACTTTCTTTTTTACAATGTTTACTTCTATCTCTCTACATTCTATGACAGTTTTATTTTTACCATGTTTACTTCTATCTCTATACATTCTATGACAGTTTTATTTTTACCATGTTTACTTCTATCTCTCTACATTCTATGACAGTTTTATTTGTACAATGTTTACTTCTACCTCTCTACATTCTTTGACACTTTCTTTTTTACAATGTTTACTTCTATCTCTCTACATTCTATGACAGTTTTATTTTTACCATGTTTACTTCTATCTCTCTACATTCTATGACAGTTTTATTTTTACCATGTTTACTTCTATCTCTCTACATTCTTTGACACTTTTTTTTACAATGTTTACTTCTATCTCTCTACATTCTATGACAGTTTTATTTGTACAATGTTTACTTCTACCTCTCTACATTCTATGACAGTTTTATTTTTACCATGTTTACTTCTATCTCTCTACATTCTATGACAGTTTTTTTTACCATGTTTACTTCTATCTCTCTACATTCTATGACAGTTTTATTTTTACCATATTTACTTCTATCTCTCTACATTCTATGACAGTTTTATTTTTACCATGTTTACTTCTATCTCTCTACATTCTATGACAGTTTTATATTTACCATGTTTACTTCTATCTCTCTACATTCTATGACAGTTTTATTTTTACCATGTTTACTTCTATCTCTCTACATTCTATGACAGTTTTATTTTTACCATGTTTACTTCTATCTCTCTACATTCTATGACAGTTTAATATTTACCATGTTTACTTCTATCTCTCTACATTCTATGACAGTTTTATATTTACCATGTCTACTTCTATCTCTCTACATTCTATGACAGTTTTATTTTTACCATGTTTACTTCTATCTCTCTACATTCTATGACAGTTTTATTTGTACAATGTTTACTTCTACCTCTCTACATTCTTTGACACTTTCTTTTTTCCAATGTTTACTTCTATCTCTCTACATTCTATGCCAGTTTTATTTTTACCATGTTTACTTCTATCTCTCTACATTCTATGACAGTTTTATATTTACCATGTTTACTTCTATCTCTCTACATTCTATGACATTTTTATATTTACCATGTTTACTTCTATCTCTCTACATTCTATGACAGTTTTATTTTTACCATGTTTACTTCTATCTCTCTACATTCTATGACAGATTTATTTGTACAATGTTTACTTCTACCTCTCTACATTCTTTGACACTTTTTTTTTTACAATGTTTACTTCTATCTCTCTACATTCTATGACAGTTGTTTTTGTACAATGTTTACTTCTATCTCTCTACATTCGATGACAGTTTTATTTGTACAATGTTTACTTCTATCTCTCTACATTCTTTGACAGTTTTTTTTTTACAATGTTTACTTCTATCTCTCTACATTCTATGACAGTTTTATTTTTACCATGTTTACTTCTACCTCTCTAAATTCTTTGACACTTTCTTTTTTACAATGTTTACTTCTATCTCTCTACATTCTGTGACAGTTTTATTTGTACAATGTTTACTTCTATCCCTCTACATTCTATGACAGTTTATTTTTACCATGTTTACTTCTATCTTTCTACATTCTATGACAGTTTTATTTTTACCATGTTTACTTCTATCTCTCTACATTCTATGACAGTTTTATTTTTACCATGTTTACTTCTATCACTCTACATTCTATGACAGTTTTATTTTTACCATGTTTACTTCTATCTCTCTACATTCTATGACAGTTTTATATTTACCATGTTTACTTCTATCTCTCTACATTCTATGACAGTTTTATTTTTACCATGTTTACTTCTATCTCTCTACATTCTATGACAGTTTTAATTTTACAATGTTTAATTCTATCTCTCTACATTCTATGACAGTTTTATATTTACCATGTTTACTTCTATCTCTCTACATTCTATGACAGTTTTATTTTTACCATGTTTACTTCTATCTCTCTACATTCTATGACAGTTTTATTTTTACCATGTTTACTTCTATCTCTCTACATTCTATGACAGTTTTATATTTACCATGTTTACTTCTATTTCTCTACGTTTTATGACAGTTTTATATTTACCATGTTTACTTCTATCTCTCTACATTCTATGACAGTTTTGTTTTTACCATGTTTACTTCTATCTCTCTACATTTTAAGACAGTTTTATTTGTACAATGTTTACTTCTACCTCTCTACATTCTTTGACACTTTCTTTTTTACAATGTTTACTTCTATCTCTCTACATTCTATGACAGTTTTTTTTTGTACAATGTTTACTTCTATCTCTCTACATTCTATGACAGTTTTATTTGTACAATGTTTACTTCTATCTCTCTACATTCTATGACAGTTTTATTTGTACAATGTTTACTTCTATCTCTCTACATTCTATGACAGTTTTATTTGTACAATGTTTACTTCTATTTCTCTACATTCTATGACAGTTTTATTTTTACAATGTTTACTTATATATCTCTACATTCTATGACAGTTTTATTTGTACAATGTTTACTTCTATCTCTCTACATTCTTTGACAGTTTTATTTGTACAATGTTTACTTCTATCTCTCTACATTCTATGACAGTTTTATTTGCACAATGTTTATTTCTATCTCTCAACATTCTATGACAGTTTTATTTGTACAATGTTTACTTCTACCTCTCTACATTCTTTGACACTTTTTTTTTTAATGTTTACTTCTATCTCTCTACATTCTATGACAGTTTTATTTTTACATGTTTACTTCTATCTCTCTACATTCTATGACAGTTTTATTTTTACCATGTTTACTTCTATCTCTCTACATTCTATGACAGTTTTATTTGTACAATGTTTACTTCTACCTCTCTACATTCTTTGACACTTTCTTTTTTACAATGTTTACTTCTATCTCTCTACATTCTATGACAGTTTTATATTTACCATGTTTACTTCTATCTCTCTACATTCTATGACAGTTTTATTTTTACCATGTTTACTTCTATCTCTCTACATTCTTTGACACTTTTATTTTTACAATGTTTACTTCTATCTCTCTACATTCTATGACAGTTTTATTTGTACAATGTTTATTTCTACCTCTCTACATTCTATGACAGTTTTATTTTTACCATGTTTACTTCTATCTCTCTACATTCTATGACAGTTTTATTTTTACCATGTTTACTTCTATCTCTCTACATTCTATGAAAGTTTTATTTTTACCATGTTTACTTCTATCTCTCTACATTCTATGACCGTGTTTTTTGTACAATGTTTACTTCTATCTCTCTACATTCTATGACAGTTTTATTTTTACCATGTTTACTTATATCTCTCTACATTCTATGACAGTTTTGTTTTTACAAGGTTTACTTCTATCTCTCTACATTCTATGACAGTTTTATTTTTACAATGTTTACTTCTATCTCTCTACATTCTATGACAGTTTTATTTGTACAATGTTTACTTCTATCTCTCTACATTCTATGACAGTTATATTTTTACCATGTTAAACTTCTATCTCTCTACATTCTATGACAGTTTTATTTTTACCATGTTTACTTCTATCTCTCTACACTATTAACACTCACTTTCATTCTCAATAAATCTATTTAAGTTTAAATCTCTATCAATACTGGCATTCCTGCCCCACCTTTCACCCTCCCTTCCTACTGATTTACACTTGTTATTAATGGTTTCACTGATTATGAGTGCCTCATTTAAGAATGGGAAATTTGGAAGGGGGAAATAGTAATTGACAGGAAATGCATTGTCCTGTTTTCACTATCCCCTTGTAATCGGTGCTACTAATAAAACTATCCAATCGTTACGCCCAATAATAACGAGGTGAAATAAATTAGATACTGTTTATAGTAAACAATAGGATAAACTGACCATACAATGTTTCCAAATCGTCTATTACAGCATTGATATATCATACAATGTTTGTACAATTATTCATATTTTTAAACTCTCTACATTTTACGTTCCAATGAAGATAAAAGATAAACAAATTCAATATCAAGTTAAACTCAATTAAGTAAAATCAATACTTTTAGAAATAAACTTTTTTATATTGTTTCTTTTTTTTTCTGTTTCACCTTTCTTTCTGTCAATTCTTTGTTTGACTTTTTATAAATTTTTTCCTCTCTTTCTACTTCTGTCTCACCCCCCCACTCTTTGTCCATCTCTCTCTCTCTCTCTCTCTTTATGTATTTTCTCTTCGATTACTTCTTTTACTACTGTTTTGATTTTTGTTTTCAGATCCTACTAAGCTAGCAGTGGCGTAGCAAAGGGAGGGGGAGGAGGGACCAAATTCGAAAGTCCCCTCGGGCCCCTACTAGAGGGGGCCCCAAAGGAGTGTCCAAAAAAATTTTTTTTGCAGGGCCCCTAAAGAGGTCAAGCCCCCCGGGCCCCCAAATCCCTAGCTACGCCAGTGCAAGCTAGTATATATGTATTAGCATATATGTGTTTATGTATGTACGAATGTATCTAAAATGAAAGTCGTAATGAAAACCATGATAGTATCTAATTGTTAAAGGAAGGGAATAATAATTTGAATGTATTTCAATTTATGAACAACTGGAAAGTATTTAACTCAACAGAACAAATAATATCACGAAATAGAAGAATGCAGACAATTCATACTTGCATACGTGACTGATATTTTGTTTGGTTACGTCCCTTTGATAAGATTTTGATTTCTTTATACGAGACCTCTATTTGTTGGCTTTGTTCCTTTGATTACATTTCGTTAAACAACTTTGTAAGTTATAGTTTTGTACAAAGTTTTTGTGTCACGAAGACCAAGGTATCTCAGATTGGAATAATTTTATATCAAGTAGAACTTATTGAAGGAATAATACAGATCAGATGTGTCTGTGTATGTGAGTAAGTCACTTTCTGAAATTTGTCTCTCTTCATCAACATTTCTTAGTAGCTCGGCAATAATAGAAGTAGAAGTAAAACGGAGAGATAGATAAAAAGATATAGAGATAGATAGATAGATAGATAGATATAGAGAGAGTGAGAGATTGGGAGAGAGGAGAGAGAGTGAGGGAGTGAGAAGGAGTGTGGGGGAGAGGGATGTAAACGGGTGAAAGAAATAAAAAGAGAGGAAAAAAATATAAAAAGTAAAATGGACAAATAGACAGAAAGTTCGTTTTAAAAGAAAAGAAAGAAAGAATATTAAAAAGTATATTTCTATATGTATTGATGATACTTAATGTATTGATGTTTGTAACTTAATAGTGTTAAGCTTTTAATTGAATTTTGTTTCGTCTCTTATCTACCTTGAGACGCACATTGTAGATGGTTTTTACGGTATACTTTTTAGACTACTGACTCAAAGTATATATTTTTTTACCATAGCAGTTAATTTAGTACAAACTTTCCTTTAGCCTTGTTTTGTCAAGATAAAAGGAGCGAAAAAACGGGTTAGTTTTGGTTGTTTCGCACATGTTTAGAGACGAAACATTTTGGTGTGCCAATAGTTGAGTGTGTTAGTGTGTGACTGCTGATTGTCAAGCACGCAGTTTCTATAAACCATCTGTTTGGGGTTTAATAGTTGTTTTTGTTTTTAAGCTTAGGTTTTTTCAGGTATGTTTTAACTAGGGTTTAATCTTTTTTTTTATTGTTCTTTTGGTCAAGGCGTTTAGTTTGGATTTTTAAAGCTATCTTTTCTAGTTGAGCTCTGAGTTATTATTTTTTTATTGTCATTTAAATTTGGTTTCAATAATTGGTTTGAGTACTAAGGTGTTAGATATATAGATACATTTTATTTAAATAAACGTTATAGTGGTTATAATGTTTCTTTAGCTTTTATTAATCGTTCAATCTTTGTTTCTATTAAGTGATGTGCAAGTCTTTTGTGCTGTTAGCTGTATTTAACTTATTTCGAGGCGATGTCAAACAACATAATTTGTGTGCGATACATACAAAAAAGACTTTCAGGTCGCACATAGTCACACAGGACTAATAAGCCACCAGAGAAGCCACAAAGCTATTGCATGACGTGGTCATCCTCGGGAATACAGGAAACAACACACACACACACAATCTATTTGTAGTTATCTAATATCTTACATTGTGGATCTTCACTTTGTTTTATGCTCGAAGAAGCTGCACAGACCTAGACGTCTGTACCATCTGCATGTAGAAGCTTCACAGACCTAGACGTCTGTACCATCTGCATGTAGAAGCTGCACAGACCTAGACGTCTGTACCATCTCTATCTGATTTCTCCTAATGCTCTCTCTTGAAGCTAACCTTTGATAATCTCTACCCCTCCCACATTAGTTGATCCTTAGAATCCTTTTGGCTGGTCTTTAGCTTCATAGCTAAAACATTTAGTAATAGAATAGCTAGTAATTATCTTCATACCCGCTAATCTTTAGCTTCATTTCCACTAGTCTTTAGCTTCATAGCTAAAAGCATTTAGCAATAGAACAGCTAGTAATTATCTTCATACCCGCTAATCTTTAGCTTCATATCCGCTAGTCTTTAGATTCATAGCTGCTAGTCTTTAGCTTCATACCATCAAGTCTAAGTCATCAGCTTTATAGCTGCTGGTCTTTAGCTTTTTTTTAACAAGTGATACAATAATATGTTTCTAAGAAGATTAAAAAAGACTAGTAAAGCTTATGTATTATTAAAGTGCAGATGTCATCAAATTCCCAGTAAAATAAGTAAAGATAAGAATCCCGTAGGACCAAACTGATCCACATGGCCGGTGAAGCAGCGTTCACCAGTTTCAGTGGCCACGGTATACAAGGTGATTGTGTGGCCAGCACTATGCACAGCCGATTTTACCACAACTAGCGTCAGGTACCCATCAGAGCTTGACTCAGGGACACCTTCCAGACTTGGGACCTTCAGTACGCCAGCTAAACGAACTGCCGCACGGCCACTGTGACCCAGATATATTGTAAGTACTAGGATAATATTATTTATTCAACATTAAAAGTCTTCAGTCTTCTAATGACAATGTAAGTACTATGATAATATTATTTATTCAACATTAAAAGTCTTCAGTCTTCTAATGACAATGTAAGTACTATGATAATATTATTTATTCAACATTAAAAGTCTTCAGTCTTCTAATGACAATGTAAGTACTATGATAATATTATTTATTCAACATTAAAAGTCTTCAGTCTTCTAATGACAATATAAGTACTATGATAATACTATTTATTCAACATTAAAAGTCTTCAGTCTTCTAATGACAATGTAAGTATTATGATAATATTATTTATTCAACATTAAAAAGTCTTCAGTCTTCTAATGACAATGTAAGTATTATGATAATATTATTTATTAAACCTGAAAAGTTTTCAGTCTTCTAATGACAATGTAAGTACTATGATAATATTATTTATTCAACATTAAAAGTCTTCAGTCTTCTAATGACAATAGAAATTATTGGGGTTTTTATAGTTTTATAGTCGAGCTGTATTTTTATTGTGTCATTGATTTTTTGTTTAGCATAATAATATCTAGTGCTAGTTCTTTGTAAGCCGAACACTTAGACTACGGATACTATTGTTACCTTGCGTACCAATATTGGCACACACTGAGCAACATCCTTGTTTTAACTTCAACACATTTACAACTTAAATCTGTTAGCAACGAATACGGTCAGGGATTAAAGTTTTAAGCTGTAGTTTAAATTGTATAGTTATTAGGTTGTATCCGTTGTTAATTCTTGTTCTCTGAGAATTAATCTAACTTAATGGATAGCGGGAAGAGAAAAGGGACATTTTTTTTTCTGGCGTGGGGGATAGGATTTATTTTAAATGTTTATGTTGTGCATTATGGTCAAGTTACAAGCATTGTTTGCATATATTATAGTGAATGATGATAATTAAATGCACAAACCTGCCCATATTTTATCACCATTCATAAAATATAAAGTATTATGTCATCTTTTTTGTGTTCAACTATTTAGAGTTAAACCTTACGATTTATAAAGCCTTAAGCGACAACGGTTACTGTGGCCACTGTTATGAACAGTATCATAAATCAATCATGACCTATATCAACCTCTCCTAAACGTATTTTTCGTAAGCCCGTTACCTAAATACTTCTACTTCATAATCCACTAACTCTTGTATCGCCACTGCAAGGCTACAAGTAACAAACAACAGAAATTGCCATGACATTTTTCTTACTTCATAATGTGGTGACGTCTATGGTTGAATAATTAACATGAATTCAAACTAAAATATAACACTATTTTAGTTTTTGGGCGGTAGATGTCGCAACCCGGCTTTTTGGAAAGTCGAGTATTGTATGTATTGACATCAACCTAATCTTGCTGGGAGGCATGATGATTTAATTAATATAAAATGATTGTGTTTATAGAAAATTGGGACACATCGTGTTTATTTAGTCTTTTTAGTCGATTTATATTAAACTCTCTGGGCAGCTTAACGAGATACTATCTAAAGTGAGTAAGTGGCGACAGTGGTATTGGGGTAGTGTATATATTTTATACAAGTGTTAGAAAGAAACTACACATGAATGCAACAAATGTAATCAATATTTTATTCTATACTGAAAAGAAATTTTTCCTAAACGTTTTTTTAAAATATATTTAGTCTACTACTTTCCGTTTGTTTAGACATAAATAAATTATAAATATAAAAAAAATGAAATTAAATAATAAATGTGAGAATGAAACAATTTCTTATTTTATAGTCCTTTTATATAGCTATGCATCTACCAATTCCTTCGCCAAGTTGACTACTGCACTTAAAGCCGGAAGGACATTGACAGGGAAATGATTTCAAGACACCGTCGAAACAGATGTGATTTAAACCTTCACAAATAATCTGAAAGATGTGAAATTGATGAAATGTAAAAAAGAATGTAATCCTGTCATTTATTCTGATAAATGGACAAATGTATTTGATGCATCTTCACACAATATAAACAACTAAAAAATGTTACGGATCTTTTCTATACGAGCTTTTCCTTATCTCTTAAATTAAAATGTATGTTCTCAGAAACATATTTCGTTTTTCTGCAGATATTGTGCCCAACTCTGACAATGCTATCAACAGACATATAATACGAGGGTTAGTCAAGAAAAATAAGTGTGTACTCAATTTAAGCCATTTAGTTGCCGATTTTATGATTAAATCGCTGAGTCAAGGGTGCCCAATCTGCATAATGCTTTTGCTGTGATACTAGGAAGACTCCTTTAGGGGTAATTCAAATCAGCTAGGCCAGAACTTCAAGCAACTTCAAGCACGCTTGTTGAATTTGAAATTTTACTTTGGCACATCATTAGCGAAAGTTTGAGACCCCTGATCAAATATATATATATATACTATTATACTACTATACTACTATACTACTCTACTACATACTACTATACTACTCCACTACTCTACTACTCTACTACTATACTACTCCCCTACTGTACTACTCTACTACTCTACTACTATACTACTATACTACTATACTACTATACTACTATACTACTCTACTACATACTACTATACTACTCTACTACTCTACTACTCTACTACTATACTACTCCACTACTCTACTACTCTACTACTCTACTACTCTACTACTCTACTACTATACTACTCCACTACTATACTACTATACTACTATACTACTCCACTACTCTACTACTATACTACTATACTACTCCACTACTCTACTACTCTACTACTCTACTACTATACTACTCTACTACTCTACTACTCCACTACTATACTACTATACTACTATACTACTCCACTACTCTACTACTATACTACTATACTACTCCACTACTCTACTACTCTACTACTATACTACTATACTACTCTACCACTCTACTACTCCACTACTCTACTACTCTACTACTCTACTACTCTACTACTCCACTACTCTACTACTCTACTACTCTACTACTATACTACTATACTACTCTACTACTCTACTACTATACTACTATACTACTATACTACTATACTACTATACTACTATACTACTTTACTACTCTACTACTCTACTACTATACTACTCCACTACTCCACTACTCTACTACTCTACTACTCTACTACTCTACTACTCTACTACTCTACTACTCCACTACTCTACTACTCTACTACTCTACTACTCTACTACTCTACTATTCTACTACTCTACTTCTTAACTACTCTAATACTATGCTACTAAACTACTCTACTACTCCACTACTCTACTACTCCACTACTCTACTACTCTACTACTCTACTACTATACTACTCTACTACTCTACTACTCCACTACTATACTACTATACTACTATACTACTCCACTACTCTACTACTATACTACTATACTACTCCACTACTCTACTACTCTACTACTATACTACTATACTACTCTACCACTCTACTACTCCACTACTCTACTACTCTACTACTCTACTACTCTACTACTCCACTACTCTACTACTCTACTACTCTACTACTAAACTACTCTACTACTCCACTACTCTACTACTCCACTACTCTACTACTCCACTACTCTACTACTCCACTACTCTACTACTCTACTACTATACTACTATACTACTCTACTACTCCACTACTCTACTACTCTACTACTCTACTACTCTACTACTCTACTACTCTACTACTCTACTACTCTACTACTCAACTACTCTACTACTATGCTACTAAACTACTCTACTACTATACTACTATACTACTCCACTACTCTACTACTCTACTACTCTACTACTCTACTACTCTACTACTCTACTACTCTACTACTCTACTACTCTACTACTCTACTACTCTACTACTCTACTACTCTACTACTATACTACTCCACTACTCTACTACTCTACTACTATACTACTATACTATTATACTAATATACTAATATACTACTAGTACTATTATTACGCCTTGATGGGTCATCTGTTGTCTATATATATGTTCTTGTTTTCACTAACAATAATTTAAACCACTCGATGTACGTTTGAAATAAATTAACGATTGAAATTATGCAAGTATAAACTGGTAGTAATGCAGTAATCATGCAACTCACTAATCAGCTAATCCGAAATTAACATCAACGCTAACCGCGCCAATACCCTTAAATAGTTATTGACAAGTCTTTACGATTATGCATGCATAAAAGGTCGAAGAGAAAAATATTTCCGGTCCCATTCGATTATTTTATTCAAAACATGTCTGTGTGCTACGTTACTGGTTGTACGAAAAGTTAAAGAGGATTACATTTTATTTCATTACCAAAAGATATAGCTAAAAGAAAACGATGAATTGTAAATCTCAGATTTAAAGAATCCCTTTTTTTTTAAATCCCAAACTAATTGCTTGATGCAAATATTTTTTATTTTATTTTATAAATCTACGCATTTTGTTTTTGTTTAATACCCTAGGGCGCAACTCTTGACTGATTTATTTGATAAACAAAGCTAAATTTAACCTAACGCGACTAACACTTTGAGTATTACTTATCGCCTACTCACTCATAACTAATCTTGCATCCTTTGTATATTTCTTTAAGAACAGAACTGGCCGTGGAGGTTGAAATCAATTATCGGGAAATGTCACAAGGGAGTTCATAATATCTTCCATTTGAAAAGATCACACCTCATTAAGAGTTGTCAATTGGTGCAAAAATAACTAGAAATGGATTTTTCAAAACCGTTTTCGAATGCTAAATAAAATGCGTACTATAAAGTAAAAAAAACTACAAGAAAGCATAATTGTATTATGTCAAAATACATAGCTACCTCGCAAGTAAACTCACATACCCTATACATCAAAATCAAATAGCAATAAACACATTTAGCCTACATAAAGTAGCAAGAAAATTTCTCTGACCGCCCACTTGTATTTTAGATTCAAATTCCATGTTTGCCATAACTTTGATCTTTTCAGCGTTTATTTTCATGCCATAGGCTAATTATGTTATCTCCAGTTTGGCTGTTAACTCCCCCAGATCATCTTCACTGCCAGCTAAGCCATCTATGTCATCTGCAAAGCGAAGATTGGTGACTTGTCTCCCACCAATGCTGACTGTCCCGACATGGTCTTCCAGTGCATCGGCCATGTTCCTTTCCAGGTAAATGTTGAAGAGTGTCGGAGAGAGTAGGCACCCTTGACGCACGCCAATGGTTGTTTTGAACCATTTGCCAGTGACATCGTTGTGGAGGACTGCACTGGTAGCATTGTCATACAGACTTTTAATGACTGCAATAGTGTTGGGGGTGATGTTATATGCTCTCATGGTTGCCCACAGCGCTTCATGCCAGACTCTGTCAAACGCTTTCTTATAGTCTACGAACACATGGTATAGGTGTTGTTGGTGCTGCAGGTATTTCTCACATATTAGTCTCAGGTTAAAGATTTGTTCGGTGGTACTTCGCCCTGCCCTGAAACCTGCTTGTTCTTCGGCTATGATTTGTTCGGCTTGAGGTTTTAACCTGTTAAATATTATTTTCAAGAGGACTTTGCTGGGATATATCTATATAGTCTTAAGAAATACTGCGTTTATTTTTTTTTTACATTTTCGACGGAATCCTGTTGTATAACTAAGGATACTAAAGAGGAACATTTCAATTAAAATAATATCCTTACAGAAAAGAGGTCGTAACATATACGAAATTAAAAAGGAAAATTAATTGACCTCTGTAGCTTATCAAATCAGTACTATTATACGAAAGTCCTTTTTGTAGATATTGACTAACACTGTTTGATTTATCATTAAATAGTTCTTGGAAAATCGTATGTATTAAGTACTTTACAATGATATAGTATTACTATAGACCTCTCACAAAATAATTTAAGTCCAAGTAAAAAGAATTAAAAATTATTTCAATCTGAAACTGATGCCTTTGAAAAATATTTTACCATTTTTTATTTTTGTTTTACATTTTGGGGTGTACTTTTATTTACAATATTTTATTCCAACGAACGTTCTTCTAGTGTTGTCGTCAAATACAATATAAAAACTATCATTACATGATATAGACACATAACAGCTCAATGTGAAACAATTATTGTGAGTGGTGATATACGAATGATATACATGTAAATCTAAAAATGGAACGTTGTTATTGCCTAGTGGGTAAATTTACCTTGTGGCTGTCACAAATGTAGCTGATGTAATGTATACTTATAGCTGCAAGCCGCGTTACCATTTTATAGAACAGTGGGTTATTGTCTGGGCATTTACAGTTGATCCGTTTTATAAATTCTGGGAAAAGTTCCCCATACATTTCAACAGCCTGAGGAAAAATAAAGGATTAGGCGGATTCATATGATTTAAGCATGATTGTGTGTGTCAAGTAAAGTTTTTTTATTGTTGTATGTTTAGGTTTGTCTGTATCATATCACATGTACATTTTGTCTGTATCATATCACATGTACATTTTGTCTGTATCATATCACATGTACATTTTGTCTGTATCATATCACATGTACATTTTGTCTGTATCATATCACATGTACATTTTGTCTGTATCATATCACATGTACATTTTGCCTGTATCATATCACATGTACATTGTGTCTGTATCATATCACATGTACATTTTGTCTGTATCATATCACATGTACATTTTGTCTGTATCATATCACATGTACATTTTGTCTGTATCATATCACATGTACATTTTGTCTGTATCATATCACATGTACATTTTGTGATTGTAACAAGATTTATATTAACTTTCTAATATATCCTTTACAATATATGTTTGTAACAAAATTCAGTTTGTTTTTTCTGATATAACAGTGATTGTAGCATGATTGAAATATATGGTTATAGACAACCAGTAAGATTGTAGCATGAACTGGTTCACTAGTTTGATAAAAGCTAATTAAGTTTATGATTGTAGCATATATATATATATATATATATATATATATATATATATATATATATATATATATATATATATATATATGTAGGCCTACATGGAATGACTAAGTACTCGTGTTTAACATGACCAGTTAAGTGTATACTAATTAGAGCTTGAACATGTTTAATCTTTTCTTGTTTAATATAGCTTGTTAAATCTAAGATTGTAACACGAGGTTTGCCTATGTTAGATGTATGATTGTAACACGACGTATACCTTCGTATAAATGTATGTAACTATGTTAATTAAACACTTGATCTGTACCGAAGACATATATTTTGTTTTAAGTAAACACAGTAGCATTCATATATTACTCAATCAGGGATCGAAGAACAGACTCAGCCGTATTATGCAAGGGTGAGACGTCACCATGAAGGTACTAAACAAAAGCAACACATAATTCCTGCAGAGTTGGACATTTATATAGCGTGTGGTCGACTGTCCGATCTGCATCTTTGCAGTTTCGACACCGAAAATCAACGTACGACTTAGGCCTACTAAAAACAAATATCCAATAGGACAGTGCCAAGTTTGAAATTAGATTGCTGACGGTTATCTGTTGTAGAGCCTCCAACAAAGGTCAGATAGATTTGGCAAAATAGTGGGTAGAGTCCTGTCCTTTAGCCGTCGATGACCTAAAGCACTAACGACAGATAAGTGCATAATACTATACTAGCTACTACCTCCAAACTGTCATCAAACATTACCCCTTTGTCTCAATAATATCTACCAGGTAGCTGACAAGGTTTCACCTCGAGTAACATCCCCTGGGAACAGTTCAAAGGCTTCATACCCAGTTTGAATCTTCTACTTGTAGTCACGGCTGACTCTTTCAGTGTACCTTTATAAAGGAAGTAGCACCCCTCTCAGCCGGGCTGATGTTGTTTTCCGATTGTCGGTTCATCAAGCGCATTTGTAGCTCTAGACGATAGGTAGAAATATATTGAAGGGGCTCGGCACCTATCTGTAATGGCATGCGATACCCGAGGGATTAGATTTATTTTTCTTCTTTATTATATTTTGGAGACCCCGTTAGAATAGGCTTACAGTTTAATGCATTAAGGACGACATTGAGATCCGATTGATATCCTTTGAGAGGTCTACCATATACCTGAGAAGCACATGTTCCTCCAGACGCTTATACCATTGAAATACATTGATAATGGCTCGATTTCTTCTAGTGCAGAGCGGGGGTACGTTAACAATTATTGTCCGCCTCCGCCGTTACAGCAGTTCTAAAAGGTCAACAGGTCAGCTTCTATAAACTGTATTCGTGTGTTAAATACATAACCAGTATCTATCAACTTCTATAAACTGTATTCGTGTGTTAAATACATAACCAGTATATATCAACTTCTATAAACTGTATTCATGTATTGAATACATAACCCGTATCTATCAACTTATATCAATTGTATTTATTTGTACAGTGTAAAACACATACCAGTATCCTCATTCTATTTTTAGCAGATCTAATCAGGTGCATTAATTAAATCCACTTGCTTTACCCATAACTTATACCCATTTATGTAAACCTAAACCAATTTATTTGATTGGTAACCACTGCCTATGTATTGTGCCCATCGATTGCATCCTTATGTTGTAAAGAATAGCTGTTCCCATTACCCTTATCCCAACTTGTGTACCCTTAAGTTGTTCTCGTGTAATACACATCATATTTAGCCATCAGCTGCTATTTCTATTAGTTGTACACGTAAGCCGTACCCAAATAATGTACCAATGCTCTGTACCCTAAGAATGTGCCCATATTTTACCCATTTGTAGTACTTACCGTACTTCCATGAGTACATGTTTCTTTTTGAGATAATACACTTTCACAAAACATAAAATCCATCGTAACATTATTTACTGTGGAATATAAAATAAATGATCATTGTCAGTAAAACGAGGTAAGAATATGTAGAACATGCTACCTGCCTATTAACTACTTATACATCAGCTCTGTTCCTTTCTAAATTGTTCTATGCGGCTACCAAAAACGACATGCCCAACTACAACACCACTGCAGCAACGTGTACGATCTCACAGAAAATAAACTTCGCGGAGCAGTGACGTCATATTACGACAGTGAACTCAACAATAATCAGTTTAAAGAAAGCGCTCACTATTGAATCTATACCAGGTCTGCTCGACCGTACGCGATCTTTAATTACAAAAACGGACATTTAGTAAGATTGAGACTGGACACACCCTCTTACAGTCTGACCCCAACAAGAGTGACAAACATTTTCCAGTAGTTTATGGCAGTAGAAGCAAAAGTTCGTCTCCTAGGTAGAATGATTATCAACAGTGTAGGTGAAGAGAAAAAAGAAATGCCACGTCTCACTCTCTCTCTCTCTCTCTCTCTCCCTCTCTCTGTGTCTCTCTCCTTCTCCCTCTCTCTCTTTCTGTATTAATTAATAAATATTTAAAACTTCACACAGAGATTTTAAGTGTCACTGTGAAATAAATGTTCCATTATAAAAACCAACAATTATATCACAGGATGGTAAATATGCGTAGATGAGACTTACTTATGTCTCGTTATAATTTAAGGCTATCAGTGCGGGCATTTCTGGTAATTTACTCGTGGGCACATGGGATATGGGACAATGATCCATCATACTAATGGGAATTCCGCACGTGTCTAAATGGGTTTGTTGTCCTCTACGGTGATGTGATTCTAAATAATATCAATAAATATTTAATTTGTTTAATTGTTCGCTGGCTCATTAACTAAGGTTAATCTTGTAAAAAAAGAAAGGGTGGGGTAAATCGGGCGTCCCTGAGATTGATGCTTCTGTAAGAACCGGAAATGGAATGTCCATGGTACAAGGTCGTCTCTTAGACTCCTCACTTGATGCAAGTGGAGATTGTATAACATATAGTGTTAAATGTCTTTGACCAATTACGTACAATAAGAGTAAATACTTTTTAAAAGGAAAAGTGTAAATGAAATTATCATGAAATATCAGATCAACATATGTTATCTATTGTCATGCATACATTTTTAATCAATGAATGAATCATGTGAATGTGAATATATTGGCTGTACAACAACATACACACGCTTTCACTCTTGCACTACATTAACTGACTATCTTATATTTGTCTAGATAAATAATAGTCAAGCTTTTCTCCTAACACAATATTGCCTGTAGTTCGATTTTGATTTAGGCTTAATATATAAAGATCGTGGGCTATTCAATAAATATCATATTTTACAAAGTATGTTCTTATAAACGATTCATGCTAAATGTCAACATCAATTCGCTTTTCTATGGTGGACAGGATTATACTTCAACAAGTTACTCATTAGGTAACAATGGGATTATCTGAAGTATGTATGCTAACATTAATTCCAGCTTCATGCGGCCAACCAGATTTTCATTTGCCAAACATTATGTTTTCTTGCTGTTGAAATTAGAAACATAGCTCGGGCACAATGCAAAAAATAGCATGCATGTCGAATGTCACTGATCTCTAAAAAGAAAAGATTGCGCTCGCAAGTAACATTCTTGAGGAAATTTCCGCCATTTTGTTTATACTGTCACTGATCAATATATATAATTACCGTGAGTTTGTTTATTTTTTTAGATGTTTGTTTCTGCTCTATATTCTCCTAAGCCGTTTGACTAATCGGGTTAAAAGTTAAATGTATAAATTGGAAACGTCCTCCAAAATAAAGTTTTATTTTTTTTAACAATATTGCTTAATTCGTTAATTTATTTTTTTAAATTAACTTAGACCTATTACTAATCACCGTATTATGTTAAGGTTATACAATGGGCGCCGTTTCCAAATGATGTCCCTTTGAAATGCTTTCAAATTTAGTGTTTGTTCGGGACCGGGTTTTTCCGTACTACGAAATATTGCTGTCTACTTTATTTTATTATTAACTTTTTTTATTGTTTGGTATTTGTTTTCTTTTAATCGTATTATTGTTAGTTTTATATTATTAATAAGAAGTCAGAAGCTTGACAGCAACAATCCATTTGCATAGTGTGTAAAATAGCAGCAACATAGATTCCGTTCCGATCTATTTATAGATCAGTGGCACAGTAAGTCTTAGACACAATTTTGTTTATATCGGTAAGTGCAGTGGACATTTTTATTTTTTCCTTTCTTCTATAGATCAGTGCTTTTCTTCACTTTGCTCAAACCAATTTATTAAGAAGGCGCAATCCATTCTTTTTATAGATCAGTGGTCGAATGTGGATGCCAAAGAAGACCCACATTATTTTTGCCTAGACTGGCCCGCATTCGGGTCAAAGGCTGTGTGCTAAATAAGTAACCGTTATAAGTTTACCAGTAGCAATATTCGCTAAGTTTAACCAGTTCATTATTATTATTTCTAGAATTTTATATGGCTTTGTTTAAATGTTTGCTTATATTTTTCAAGTAATGATTTAACCAGTTAAAATGATTCGACATTTTCACATTCATGTTTATCAGTTTCAAATTGTTATTCACTTCAATTTACGTGTGTTTAAATGCTAGAAATCTAAATAAACTTCTCGACAATAGAATCACGAATTTTAGCAGAAGGTCTTATATGTATTCACAAATCAAAAGATATGTTATGTGCTGAATTTCAACTATTCGTAATACAATTAATGTGAGTAGGGATGTACCGGGTAGTTAGGAAATGTCGCGCCCTGGAATTCCTGTGGTAACAATCTCTATTTTGAGCCTTTCGGCGATACGTTACCGATTTACGCCTCTTCTGTCTCTTCCCCCACAAGGGGCGCATTAAGGAATGTTCCACATGTTCCGTGTAACACACAAAAGGGGCCTCCACACATTCCACAAAAGGCATACATGGTTGTTTATGTATGAGTGTTCCACGAACAAACGAAATGAAATGCTAATTGTCTCGCCAAATCTTCAGTCAGGGTCAAACAGATTGGGTTACTGCTTACCATTCAGCATCATCAATACTGTACAAATAATAACACATTAATGTCGGAAGGCTTGGGCGAGGCCACAATGGGCCCTCACTTAATTTGGCCTTTGGGAAAGGGGCCATCACAATCCTAAATACGGCCCTGTCCTGCACAATACTGTGTCACTAAATGGCAGGCATTTATCATAGATGTGTAAACAACACAACAACCATATCTTCTTTTCATTATTTTAGAATCAAACCCAAGACATTTGCAATGTCAATACATACGCGTCTGTCTGCCAGTCCACCCATAAAACACACACGGTATAGAGAAACCAATTAAAAGCTAAACTTACTTGTGTTAAACATTTTGAGTTTAATGATTTTAAGGCGATTGTTCTGACTCGACCAGTCCCTGGGGCAGGTTGCGTTCGAACAATCGCACTCATCATCTTCATCAAATGCTGTTGGTCTGTCGTTGTAGTGAGTGATAAAGTTAGTCTTGCACGGGTATGTATCTTCACAAATCTAGAGACATTAAGAATTTGTAAAAAACAAGTAATAATACGGTGATATCCATGGCAACATTTGTATAACATGACGTAAGTGTTAACTTTAGGATTCCATTGACAATAATCAAAAGAAAGAAACTTACATAACTGTGTACTTGGTCGTTGGTGATAACTGTCAACAGTAAAATGACATACAACATGTTTCTACTAATTCTTTACAAAATATTTACTGATATACTTTTAGATTCCTTTGTCACAAATAGTAAAGTTAAATGTCTAGCTACTCAATGATACAGGTGTCAGGTGTAAGCGTCTGTTTCCGAATACTGTCTGCTGCTGACTGTGCGCGTGATTCAACTTTAATCCAATGGATGAGCTCAATTGGAGACGTGCTCGTTTATTATTGGTCCGTTTGGTTACTGTAGATGACGTCAGTTATCAGAAGTAGTATGAGGAGGGATGGGGGTGGACATTTAGCTTAGAGACTAACGATCCACAGGGTAGAAATATTATTTTTAAAATGAGGCGATGAGAGTTTTTTTTATTTGTACAATTATTTTCTTTCATCCCCAAAATCACTAAACGACAACAACGTACAAAGTGGTGATATTGTCTTCACATTCCTGGTTGGACGAAAGTACAAAAAATGTGTATGAGTAATAGAATTATATTTCCAGTTCCACCAAGACATGTGGGAATTATTCTCAAGTAGGTCAAAGTGCAGAAACTAAATATACAAATATATAGTATTGTAACTATATGGGGACGGAGGGGGTGGGGCGACCACACAGGTGCCAACAAATGGATTGGTGCCAAAGTGACATTTTATAATTTTAATTTTGTAATTAATAATTGAACAAATATATAAACAATAAGTGCTAATTCGACCTCCACCCCAGACACGAATATCGACCTCCCCCTACCTCAATGGCGTAGCCAGGTTTAGTCGCTAGGGGGAGCGAACTTTTAAGAAAAAGGCCCCAATTTTTCCACATTAATAGAAGAACTAAGAATTCGCATCTATAAAGTATTACAATAATACCCTGTGCCTCAAGATACACACACTGTATAATACTGCAGTTTTTATTTCACTATCACGATTCTTTTCCTAACAACTATTAAAACTATTAACTATTGAAAAATTCTGCGAAATTGATTGCATCTACTGCTCATATTCGGGACAACATCTAGTATCGACAAGTATTTAAAGAATCAATGCAAATGCTTCTATAGGTCTGCATTCTTCTTCTTTTAATATTGAAATACGAGATTAATCGCCACTATAGACATTTTTTAAGAGATACAAAAAAAAATTAGTTTTAACATTTTAATTTGCTGTGTCTATGTTGTCCCAATTACTCTATAATCCGACGGTTATAACCTTAACAAACTTAATTGTGTAAGAAAAAGTTATTTCTCTTCTTTTCTTCTTTCTTTTCAATTGTGTTGGTATCATTAGTAGCGAAGTTCAGGTAACCGAGTTTTGTATCACTATAGCCTAAGTATAAGGGAAGCAGATTACCAGCGCGCTTTAAGTCATATTATTACTTTTCGGTGAGTAAACAAGACTTGAACACATTTCTTGAGCAAGATTACTAGACTTTTGGGACAACGAACTCTGCTGTATCACGCATCACTGATATATCACCGTGAAAGTTCGGCACAAACGGTTGGTCGTTCCGGTCCACTCTAAGATCCTGCAGTGCAGAGCAGTCAATTAGCACATGCTCGACCATCTTTTCTGCGTCCCAACAGTTTCGACACCGCGTATCAAGGTGGGGCCTAAACCTACATCAGTAGGCCCCTTTCCCACAATGCCCAGTTCGAAAGTGATTTCTTAATTACTTCATCAATATGAGGGTTCCAAGATAACTTATCCTTTATGATTACTTCTAGATACTTAGCATTGTTAGTTTGAGTTAGTTCTTTACCATGAATGAAGTAGTTTGTTATTTTTTGTTTCTGTTATGGGGGGGGGGGGGGGAAATTATGATTCCGGCTATTCAAATAAGGCAATGTTCTGGGTATCAAATGAAGTAAAAATAAATTTACCTAAATGTTTATTAATTAAGCTCTTAAATTGTGACAAAATAATTTGGTGAAATTTAATTTAAAGAATGAAATAAGAAACATCATAAATTGTGCTTCGTGACTTAATTATCAAAGTAATTTTGCTTTCATGAAAAGGCTCTTTTTTTCGAAAATGGTTGTAGGGTGAGCGGACCCCTGGCTACGCTTCTACCCCCCCCCCCCTCCAATCAAGCGTAGTTTACCATAGTTCCAATAATAATTGTATACAGTATTTATTTAAATCAACATGTGATTTGCTATAAATAAATATTTCTAATAATATAACCCCAACTAATGTCAGGTACCCATCAGAGCTGGGTAGACTCAGGGACATCCTCAAGTCACGGGAAAATTTTTTTTGCCTCCACCAGGATTCGAACCTATAACTATAACCTTCGGATCGTCAGTCGAACGCACTGCCGCAGTATCGTATCCAGTCATTATTCAGTATCGTATCAAATAATATTGAAGTTATCCAATTGCCCTGGTCTCTGCCTGTGTAATGCCGGATGGGAGGTGGAGAGGTTGACGACACACCAGTTGACCGAAGAATTAGCCATACTTGTAACGTCCATTGATTAAAACCCAGATCTGGGGAGATTAACTTGGACCATCAGTCAGGAAGTGGTTAGGAAATCAGCCAAGTATCATTACAATATTTTGTTTGTATTACTGTACAATCCAAAGTCTTTTAATAATAATAATAATAATAATAAAAGTAACAATTTTGTTTCATCTGTGTAAGAAATTTTAATTTAAGGTTGTTTATGTTTTTCTTTCTTTCAGAGGCAATTATACAAGACAGTCGCCTTATTAACCAACTGTGTAATTGTGCAATTTTCGTTTCACAATCCACAATTTTTTACAGAGCAACAACAATTAGTGTTGGAAAATTCTTCAAATATGATTGTATCTACTGTTGATTACCAGAAAGTGTATCTTGTAGCAAAAAGTATGTAGGGCCTATATCATCAACTCAAATGCTTCCATAGGATAATAAATTGTACTTTATATTGTAGCGTTCTAGGGCACTTTAAGGACATTAGATGCCAGGGAAGACACACATTTCAGGTTTGTAAATGAGTTAATCTTAAAAGCTAATAACGACTCTATGTGCTATCTATATCACTAAATTAACGTCACTCGACCAAGCATGCTAAAGAGTAAGACAGGATTTGTACAACTATCTCTCTCTCCACATCTATATTGTATTTGATGTTATCATTATTGTATGCAGGACATTTTACTTGGTCATTATTTTAATTATTATATTATTAATATGATCTATTATGTTCCATTCCTGATTACTTTAAATGTTTCATTTTATTAGTTAACCATTGAATTGATTTAATAATAAACACCCCTGGTAGTACACCTTCCCAATGCCACTGGATACACGTATGTTATACAATTCTCACGTATGTAACATTAGTGATTCAAGACCTGACCTCTTCCCCCTGCCCCACCCCGTACATCCTTGACCCATCCTCGTTGTTCAACAGAAGAAATAACATTTAGTTGAAACGACCGCCAATAGGAAGTTCACTATGACATTGTGTCTAGATCATAACACACTCCACGTGTATATTTAATCTACACACTTCAGCCATGTTGGACGAGCAAAATGATCTAAGACATATCCTGTCGGCTCATCGCCCCCATCCTCCACAAATGGTCGCAGCGTGGGAGAACTTCGCCCTCCTTCCTCAATGAGTCTAACCCCCTCTCATCCTTCACCTCCTCCTGTCACTCACATGTCTAGACCAGGGGTCGGCAACCTTTTGAGACGCAAGAGCCAAAAGTAACAATTTACACAATCTACCAGTTTTTAAAGAGCCACTAACATTTTTGTTTCAATATTATTATGGTCTTTGGTTAGGGTTAGGTATATAAATTTAATTTGTGATTTAAAATAAATAAATAAATAAATAGCTTTAATTGTGAAATAATATTCATTCAGAGAAAAACATATAAATGTTTCGCACAAAAAATATTAAAGTATTTTAGCTAGCTCTGCTAGAATAATACAATTTGTAATCAAATAATATAACTATAATTATTGAATAATAAATAGTTACAATAGTTACATCAATGGGAGCATTGGTTAAATCTCGCTCATAACTAAGACTTGTTGTTTTCAGTTTCAAGCACACCTCTAGATTTGTATTTGTTAGTTAGCTTCTTACTTTACTTTTTATTATATCCATGCAAGAGAACGTTTGCTGGCACGAATATGTTGACCCGAAGATCGTCAGCACTCCAAATGCCAACTTCTTCACTTCACTGTAGCATTCTGGAAGACTATTCCATGCGTCAAATATTAGTGCCTCAACTCGCGGCATTTCTTTTAGAGTAGAACTGTCCAGTTGTGAAGAGTGACGTGCATGCTTTTCTGGACATCCAACTCTTCTAACTTAAACTTACCACTCCACAAGTGTTTGGTTTTCAAATCCAGCAATTGTATTTAAAGCGAATCAGCATCAATTCCAAATCGCTCAATGTTGATCTCATTTGTATTTGTGTTGAGAGGATTTACTAAGAACGCCAGAGTAGGCCTACTTGCGATTATTTTCAAAAGCTCAAATATCTCAGCGAATTCATCCTTCATTTTGTTTATAGCCATGCTGAAGTAATTCGTGTCTGCGTCTTTGATTGTGTGTGTGATTTGCTGTGCCCTCACATGTGGGGAGAGGGGGGGCAAACGCCCGGGGGCGACACTTCAAGGGGGGGGGCGGCAAATATAATCGCAATATTGCTTCAGATTTTCGAAATGAAGTAATTTACCCCTCTCCAGGTCTTTGACAAAAAGAAGTAATTTATTCTCGAAACAAACCACTTCTTCATAGGCTGGGTTTCCCTTTCCTTGCAGTTTTACATTTAGCTCATTTAGTTTCTGTGTGATATCCACCATGAAGTTGAATTTTTGCAGCCATTTATTGTCTTCTTTCAATTTGGGATGTACAATGCCTTTTTCATTGAAGAATATTTTCATTTCAACTCAAGCAATAAGCAAAACGTTTCAATAAGTTACCCCGGAAAGCCATCGCACTTTATTGTGCAGAAGTAGGTCAGAATACTGACTTTCTATTTCTTCAGGAAATTTCTTAAACTGGCGATGGTAGAGTGCTTTTGCCAAAATGATGTTAATGATCGTAATTACCAAGTTCATTACCTCAACTATTTCGGCCGTAAATGTTTGGCCACAAAGCGCCTCTAATTATTCAGTGAAACGTTAAAATATCGTGGTTTATATTTTGCCGCAGAATCGTTGTTAGCTCGTTATGTATTCCTGTCATACTTCTGGCAACATCAGCTGCTACGAAAACGATTTTATAGTCTTCCAGGCATTTTGCACAATATTTGCTATATCTTCTCTACGATGTTGCCTGAGATTCTAAGCAATCTTAGAATTTCTTCTTTCGTACCTTGGGCTGACATATAAGCTTACCTGACGAAAATGGTAGGCTAACGTGTGCCGTGTCTTTTATGTCGCAAGACTCATCCATAGCAAGTGATAAAGCAGAAGCCAGTTGAATGTCTTTCACGTGAATAATAGGCATATGTGTTAGGCCTACATTTGAAGACATTTAGCAGTTCTATCTTGAACTGTTTTAGCAGATAATGGCAAATCTTCATCATTTCTGTTTTGTTTTTGAAATCATCTTCAGCTTCACGTATGAAACAATCTTTGACGTACTCACCATCTGACAATGGTTTCCCTCTTTTTGCAATGTGTAGTGATATTGCAAAGCTTGCCAGAATTACATTTTTTGAAGATTGTGCTCTGTTACTTATCATAGAACTCGATGTTGTTTTTGAAGTTCTTTAAAAGCTCTGTTCCGTGCGTCGCAGGTTGGATATTCAGCAGCGAATTGGATATGTTTTGTAGTGAAGTGCCTCTCCAAATTTGACTTCTTATTGTGTGCAAGTTTTTCTTGGCAAACGAGAAAAGTCGGAAAGTTATCTCCGAGGAAGACTGACTGAAGACTGAAGACTACCGTCCGCTGGGTTGCTGGCTAGGTGGTAGTCTTGACTAGCGGCAGTGAGCTGTCCGTCTACTCTGTAACTCTTTATTCCACATATTCTCACTGTTTGCAGTATAATTTTTTTTATGAGTTTTGAAAATAAAATAATATAATTATCAATATTTGCGCTTGGGACTGGAGAGCCGCATCTCGGCATCGAAAGAGCCGCATGCGGCTCGCGATCCGCAGGTTGCCGACCCCTGGTCTAGACAGATGATGCAGGTCTGCCGCCATCCCCACCCCCATGTATTAGAGATGTCAATATTATTAAGCTCCTCACAATATCATGTGAATATAATAGTTTACGTGTCAAGATGTAACTGGTTTTAGAAACAGTCTAATTTAGAGTTTAGTTGAGGTTGGACGTCCCCTGGGGTGTCTGGCACAACAAGGCTTGGCACGTTAGCCTTAACCCACGTTTTCTCTATGTCTATTTGTATATTACATTACATGTATCTGGATAATAGATGTATTTCACTCACATTGACTTATCTTCAGTATCTCATTTGCAACATATTGTATGTGTCAATAAACAGTATAGATTACTAGAGTTTGTTATTAGAATTTGTACAAAGCCATCACTTTATCATCGCTAATACACTTCAAAAAAACACACACAATCACAAACAGTCACGTGACAGTCACTGGGAGGTATAGTCCATAACCAAATAGACTACATCCTTGACGATTCAAATCTAGCATGAACAAAGCGCAAACAATTTGAATGTCATTCAAATCAGTCCGTCAATGTTTTGATAATTTGGTATCTGATTTAAAAAAAATATATATTTATCGAAGTTAGCGTCTCACACTTATAGGTGTTTGCAAATGACATCAGCATTCATAAAGCTATCTCTACAAATCGAAATATAATAGTGAAATGTTAAACATTTCCTACGGAGTGTGTCTATGTTTCCCACGATGTATGTCTATATTTCCCACGACGTATGTCTGTATTTCCCACGATGTATGTCTATATTTCACACGACGTATGTCTATATTTCACACGAAAGTAAAGTAAAGTACCCGTCGGACCGAATCGATCCATAGGTCCGATGAAGCAGCGTTCACCAGTTTTTGTGGCCACGGCATACTAGGTGATTGTGTGGCCAGCACTATGCACAGCCGCCTTAACTTTACCCCAACTTTAACTTTAAGGTCAGGTACCCATCAGAGCTGGGTAGACTCAGGGACACCCTCCAGAACCGGGAAAAAATCCTAGCCTGCACCAGGATTCGAACCCGGGACCTTCGGCTCGCCAGTCGAACGAGCTGCCGCTCGGCTACCGTGCCCCATTTCACACGATGTATGTATAAATTTCCCACGACTTATGTCTGTATTTCACACGATGTATGTCTAAATTTCCCATGATGTATGTCTTTATTTCCCACGACGTATGTCTGAATTTCACACGATGTATGTCTAAATTTCCCACGATGTATGTCTATATTTCCCACGATGTATGTCTATATTTCCCACGATGTATGTCTATATTTCCCACGATGTATGTCTATATTTCCCACGATGTATGTCTATATTTCCCACGATGTATGTCTATATTTCCCACGATGTATGTCTATATTTCCCACGATGTATGTCTATATTTCCCACGATGTATGTCTATATTTCCCACGATGTATGTCTATATTTCACACAATGTATGTCTATATTTCACACGATGTATGTCTATACTTCACACAATGTATGTCTATATTTCCCACGATGTATGTCTATATTTCCCACGATGTATGTCTATATTTCCCACGATGTATGTGTATATTTCCCACGATGTATGTCTATATTTCACACGATGTATGTCTATATTTCCCACGATGTATGTCTATATTTCCCACGATGTATGTCTATATTTCCCACGATGTATGTCTATATTTCCCACGATGTATGTCTATATTTCCCACGATGTATGTCTATATTTCCCACGATGTATGTCTATATTTCACACGATGTATGTCTATACTTCACACAATGTATGTCTATATTTCCCACGATGTATGTCTATATTTCCCACGATGTATGTCTATATTTCCCACGATGTATGTGTATATTTCCCACGATGTATGTCTATATTTCACACGATGTATGTCTATATTTCACACAATGTATGTCTATATATCCCACGATGTATGTCTATATTTCCCACGATGTATGTCTATATTTCCCACGATGTATGTCTATATTTCCCACGATGTATGTCTATATTTCCCACGACGTATGTCTTTATTTCCCACGACGTATGTCTGTATTTCACACGATGTATGTCTATATTTCCCACGACGTATGTCTATATTTCACACAATGTTAGTCTATATTTCCCACGATGTATCTCTTTCAGTATGGTCTAAATCATAGGTTCTCAACGGGGGCGATATCGCCCCCCGGGGGGCGGTGAGAAACTTTAGGGGGGCGCTGACATTCCCGGGGGCGATTGGGGGGCGGTGAAGGGCAAGTGGGCGGTTCAAACGTACCTGATATATTTTTAACACCTCAGCTATTTGAATCGATAAGTTTTTTGGAGAATGAAATGTGATGTAAACGCAGTTGCTGCTAAATATCTGATACCCACCAACAGTATGCCTACATATTATTATATTAATAAGAAATAGGAATCGCAGTGACTTTTCGATGAAGTAGGGGTATGTATTTGGCAAATATAGTGTGCAACCAGCTGTCCTGTGGTTGGTTCACCAGACTGTCAACCCTGCTGACCGATCACTGTCGCCTAACATATGCTAATATTAATGATGTTTTGATCTTAATAATAATAATAATTGTTCATTTATATCGCGCCTCACTCCATGCTAATGCAAGCATGCTCAGCGCGCTCACAAAAACGAAACGACAATAACACTCTAAAATAGTTTTAAACAAGGGTTTCGACCGATGGAGGCACGAAACGACAATAACATTTTAAAATAGTTTTAAACAAGTATTTTGCTTATGGATGTGTACTTCATCAACTTAGTTGAAAAGAAAAGTCTTCAAATTCTTCTTGAATGCTTTTTTGGACTTTGTGGCCGGAGTTTTTTTAGCTGTTTTGACGGAGTTTTTTTTCAACCTATATTGTATATCCCATAATTTTATTTTTTTCTGTATCAAATTTTGTAAATATATTTAAGTGTCATATATCAAATTAAAGGTAATTTAACTTTTTTTTTTAAATACTTTAAATAACAAACTTTAAAAAAATAATCCACAATTATTTATATAAAAAAACACATAATTTTGCATAAAAAAATTAGCTAAATATATATTTTTTTTAATTAAGAAAAAAGAACAAAATGAAACAAAACTATTAAATTATCAAACACTGTCCATATTTCTAACAATATAATTATATACATAATAATCTAGTACTTAGTCTGCTAGTACTTGCCATTTCTTTATCCGTCACCATTACAAATTCAACAACAAGAAAAAAAGGAGAAAAAAAAGTAACGACAAAAAAAATATTAATAAAAGTATATAAAACAGCACTTTTCACTTTTCACAATGAAAATCAAATGCGAAATGTTATTTTGGTTTCTATTTAAAAGAAAACGGAAGTTATTTTTATTTTAAAAAACATGGATTAGACGTAAAACAATAACAACAATTATAACCCAAAACGACACCACTCGTGTCGTTCCGTCAAAATTGAGTAGACCGATCGACACGGCTCGTGTCGTTCCGGCCACAAAGGGTTAATGTGTTTTAATCAAGCACCAAATGTACCACAATATCATTAAGCGGTATAGATAAGTAGTAATCATACAAACTGGGTAGTTATTGTAATGCTTGAAAATATACATATAAAATATTTAGTCATATTATATTTAGATATTTTAAATAGTTTGATCATTTCAAAGTTATAAATTGTAAGCCATTTATTTTTTATAAAAGAAAAAAAACCATAAATATTAGCTAAAATAAAAAGGGCTAATTATCTCCGTTTAACTAAAAAATGTTTTCATATTTGATTCAATAGTGATGAGAAAAAAGTTCTGTTTTGTAATATAACAAATATTAATGATTATTAGACCTAAGGCTTTTGCAACCAAAATTGAAACGAAAATAGACAATTTGCTAGCAAAACACCAGGCAAACGATTCGTATTAATATTGATTTATTTAAACCTTTTGTTAAGGCAATTTTTTGATCTATTAATTCTTACAATATGTTTCCTTTTCAGTTTTTTTAAAGTTAATTAATCATACCAAAAGTTTAGTCAGCTAAAAAAATTGTGGAAACTATAGTCCAGATGGGCGGAAGGGGGGGGGAGTGGGTGCTAAAAGAAAGTTGGGGGGGGGGCGGTGATCGGAAAAAAATTGTAAAAGGGGGCGGTGAGCCGAAAAAGGTTGAGAACCTATGGTCTAAATTAAGGAACACATCTTTAAGATTAGGTCAATGTCTTACAATACATAATATAACATACTTTTGGTATGGTCTAAATTAAGGAACACACCTTCATGAATAGGTCAATGTTATACAATACATAATATACCGACTTTCCAAAAAGCCAGGTCGCAACCGATACCGGCCCAAGAAAAAAAACTGTGGTATTTTAACATGATATTATATTAAGCTTTGAACTTGATCGTCACGATATAATAAAATAAGAAAAATTGCATGGACATTTATTTTTTTTTTTTTAATCCTTCGGTAGCAACACAAGATATAGAGTTTTACGAAATATAAATATTTAGGTAACATAAAATAAAAGTTTTGGAAAATTTCATGATACAGTTTATAGCAGTCTTGATAGTGACTGTAAAGATGTGTAAGGTGTTTATCGAGAGTAAGAACTAACTCTAAATATGTTGAATATGACAATGACCTAGTCTTTTATAATTGGTTTGAAAACTGTGAAGTGATAAGATATGGGCAGGTTTGTACATTTAATTAAATGGCTCTAATACACAATATCACTGTAATGTGGACGTAATAATAATCAGTTTATTTATATGTCGCTGTGAACAAACATAACAAACACATAGGGCATTATTAGAGATGAGCAAGAAAAAAACAAGAGTCATTTTTTTATGGAAGAACTCGGATATAGATCTAATTCTTTAGGCCCTAGGCTAAATAAGTTTATTACGTTTTTTTTTTTTCAATCAAAATGGACCACATCCATACTCACAGTCAATAAAATACATTTCTTCAACTCGATATCCAGATGTTGATAACATAGATTAATTCTTAGAGATATGCTTTAACATTGAAAAAATCCTAAGTACTTATCAAACCGCAGATTAACGCTATAATCCCTACCCATATTGGTTGCTAACATATTTTAGTGGTAAACTTAGAAACAATAGAGGACAGAAGAGCACAGATTAGAGTAGTAATAATACACAAGTCATTAATTTCTCATTTAGAAATACAACACAATAACAATCAGTTACATTGCTCGTATAAACATAAGGACAAAAACACTTTCCTTATCCCTTATGCGAGAACAAATGCAAATGAGTACTCCTTCTTCCACCGAGTGGCATACTGGCGAGGAATGGGTTGGCTGAACAGACCAGGAAAACAGTAGGACGTAATAACCTATTTTGTAATATGTAAGATAAGAATACAGAAACCTTAAAGATAGAATTACAATATGTGTAAGAGTAAGAACCAATTTAGGGAGTCTATGAATAAATTAACTATTCACGGTACATCCGGCCGAAACCAGTTCTGTTAAGTTGACATAATTATATCATTCCAAAACAAAACTTTTCGTCAACACAATGTGAATATTTAAAAATATATAAAAAATAAATAATAATAAATTACAGAGATGCAATCGCTCAAAGGAGAGCTGTTGTGAGGCCCTATGTTAATATATAGATATATTGTATATATATTGGACAGTATTTTAGTCCATTGAAAATATTAAACTTACTCTATGTATAAAAATAAATAGTTATTTTCAATAAATTAATATTTTACATAAGACAAACAAAATTAAACATACATCTAGAAACAGAGAAAATCTTGGTTTGTATATTTATTATATCATTATTTGTCTTAAAAAATATACTATTGTATAACGTAAACAGCTTTGTATAGAATCTGACGAAGAGATCGTCCATGTATCACTTATTTCAACAATGCTTAGGCTGATCTAGCAGTCTTTCACAGCTAACAGTAACGATTAAAAGTATAAGACTACAACTTAGGTACAAACACTTCCTCCCCCAGCTCCCCCCTCACAATAGCATCTCCAGAGTTTCAATCTCGGGGCAGAATCTTTCCGTTAGTTCCGTGTGAGGCCGATATTCTTTCCTACCTGACAACAACACAAATGACAACACGGTAGGTCCGTGTGAGGCCGATATTCTTTCCTACCTGACAACCACACAAATGACAACACGCTAGATTTGCTTTGATCTGATAGCATTGATTGAAAAACATAGAACTGAATAGTTGTTGAAATTTTTTTGTTTAAGTTATCATCACCTGCAATTAGTATACCGGACTTTCAACATACCTGCCTAGGTTCTAGCCCTACCGCCAACAAATCCCTGCCGCCCTGCAGGAGTTTTTATCCCGGGACGTAAAAATATTCTATTTAGATTGTAGAGGGAACTACTTAAGAAATAAACATTCAATTTATCGTTCATTTATCTATTAATTATTTCTTATGCAAACGTTTTGACTTTATCATATCTTAACCCATTCCATTGCCAATCTTGTTCAAATTACTTTCTTTTCCCCTTTTTTTTTTGTTCAGATAGATAACGGATGAACATTTACCCTAGCGGTTAGTTCACCGGACTGTCAACCAAAAACCACCTGACACGTCGCGGGTTCTAGCCCGGCCACCGACGGATCCCTGTCGCCCTGCAGGAGTTTTGGGCCTGTAAATATATTTGCGCCAGCAGGCAGCAGTGTGTTTACAGAGCGCACTGAGCATGCTGAAATAGCATGGATAGAAGCGCTATACAAGTAACCAATTTAATTTAATTTAATTTAATTTTTAAGAATGTATTGTTTGAAAAACTTTATTAGTGTCTGTCATGTAATACTTATATAAATTTAATCATAATTTCTCAAAGTTTGCTTTAATTATAAAATGGAAGGAATATAAACGAAAGTCGATAACTATTATATAGCTTCCAACATATTTAAGGATAAGTTTGAATCAATTTAATACTGATTTCACTTTTATTGATTTTCTTTCATCAGATAAATTAATGTCTATACCCATGCTATTTTCCAAGCCAATATATCCCTCTATACAAGTTAGTCAAGTCATGTTTAAGAATCAATTATCTATTAACAAAGAGACATCTGGGTTTTAAGAAAAAACAAATATTAACATAGAGAAAAGCCAAAATCTGGGTCTTAGAGAGATTATTTTAATCGGATTTTAACTCTAAACTGTGATAAACTAATGTAACTGATGTTACACGCCTGTTGTTCCACTCAACACGTAGCGGCTAAAGCAACTGATACACGCCCGTTGTTCTACTCAACACGTAGCGGCTAATGCAACTAATACACGCTCGTTGTTCTACTCAACACGTAGCGGCTAATGTAAATGATACACGCCCGTTGTTCTACTCAACACGTAGCGGCTAATGCAACTGATACACGCCTGTTGTTTTACTCAACACGTAGCGGCTAATGCAATTGATACACGCCTGTTGTTCTACTCAACACGTAGCGGCTAATGCAACTGATACACGCCTGTTGTTCTACTCAACACGTTACGGCTAATGCAACTGATACACGCCTGTTGTTTTACTCAACTCGTAGCGGCTAATGCAATTGAAACACGCCCGTTGTTAAACTCAACACGTAGCGGCTAATGCAACTAATACACGCCCGTTGTTCTTCTCAACACGTAGCGGCTAATGCAACTAATACATGCCCGTTGTTATACTCAACACGTAGCGGCTAATGCAATTGATACACGCCCGTTGTTCTACTCAACACGTAGCGGCTAATGCAACTGATACACGCCTGTTGTTTTACTCAACACGTAACGGCTAATGCAACTGATACGCACCTGTTGTTCTACTCAACACATAACGGCTAATGCCACTGATACACGCCTGTTGTTCTACTCAACACGTAACAGCTAATGCAACTGATACACACCTGTTGTTCTACTCAAGACGTAGCGGCTAATGCCACTGATACACCCCTGTTGTTCTACTCAACACGTAGCGGCTAATGCAACTGATACACACCTGCTTCTTCCTATGTTTTTATTTAGTTTTGAACAAAGTTTAATGAACACATTTTCATAAACAATTGTGTATTTAATACATGTTATACAATTTAAACTTTCATTTCATTCATTCTGTTTTCTTTACATAAATATTTTATTCGTTCATTTCTTTCATATCGTTTTATTCACATAGTTATCCTATTCATTCTTATATTTCATTATATTTATTTTCATCATTGTTTTATCATTCACTCTCTTACGCTCAATAATATTTTTCTTAATTTGAAATGCATCATTGGTAAAAGAAAAACAATAAAGCATCGTTATTTATAGTTTTATGATGTAGGGAAATAGTGTGCAAGGGAATTTTACATGTTTCGTCCATTTTCTTATATAGACGTTAAGTTATTAACAGCTTAAAAGTGAGGGAAGGAGAAAAGCTATGTACAATTTTTTTGTTTTAACGAAGTTATGTCCCCTTTTCTTGGGTTCAGGACATTTGAGTAAAACAACGACATAGTTCTTTGTAGGCATGAGGCATGAGGACTGAGGACAACTGGTCTACACCTGTTGACACCCGGGCGGTCGTGGCTGGGACGGGGGAGTCGGGCTGGTATTGTTATATCGCACCTTTTCCTTCTGTTATCGGCTGTCACTCTCATTAGTAGCACCATATTACAAGTATATAAAAAAAAGTAATTTTAGAGCTTTTAAAATGAGCGTATGTAGAGAAAAGAGAGAGAGAAAGAAGGAGAAATAATGAAGGGAGAGAGAAAAGGACAAGAAGTGGTAGAGGGGGAGGAAGGAGGTGGGTTAAAGTACGGTGTGAGACAAGGAAGTGGAGGAAGTGGGGGGGGGCGGAAGGAGCGAAGGGACAGGTTACCATCTCTCGCTTCATCGCTGTATACCGGAAAATCAGTGGACCGTGAAAATACTTTCGGTCGTCCAGTCTCTCTAGACTCTAGACCAGCGATGGCGTTTCTGTGGGCACGCGAGCATTTAATTATTAAAAAATGGAACAGCTAAGTTATGGTATTTGGTTTTAATTGTTGTGTTGGCACCTTGAAAGAAATAAGTAATTTTAGAACTTTTAAAATGAGCTTATGTACAGAAGAGAGAGAGAGAGAAAGGATGAGAAAGAATAAAGGGGAGAGAAAAGGACGCGAAGTGTTGATATATGTTGTGTTGGCACGTTGAAAGAAATAAGTTGGTCTTGTATTGTACTTTGGGCACGCGGCCTCAAAAAGGTTCGCCATCACTGTTCTAGACAATTGTTTAGAAATATTTAAAAATAGAATAGAAAAGTTATGCATTTTACAACACATATATTCAGTCACAGACTGACTCACATACACGCATACTCAAATACTTAAAAACATAGTAAAAGTAATGCAAATACATGTCTTAATGCACAATGTTTGATGGGTGTCATGTTGTAATAGAGTCTGTATGATATGTGTCATGTTGTAAATGAGTCTGTTTAATGTGTGTCATGTTGTAAATGAGTCTGTATGATGAGTGTCATATTGTAATAGAGTATGTATGATGTGTGTCATGTTGTAAATGAGTCTGTTTCATTAGTGTCATGTTGAAAATGAGTCTGTATGATGTGTGTCATGTTGTAAATGAGTCTGTTTGATGTGTGCCATGTTGTAATAGAGTCTGTATGATGTGTGTCATGTTGTAAAATGAGTCTGTTTGATGTGTGTCATGTTGTAATAGAGTCTGTATGGTGTGTGTCATGTTGTAAATGAGTCTGTTTGATGTGTGTCATGTTGTAATAGAGTCTGTATGATGTGTGTCATGTTGTAAATGAGTCTGTTTGATGTGTGTCATGTTGTAATAGAGTCTGAATGATGTGTGTCATGTTGTAAAAGAGTCGGTTTTATGTGTGTCATGTTGTAAATGAGTCTGTTTGATGTGTGTCATGTTGTAATAGAGTCTGTATGATGTGTGTCATGTTGTAAATGAGTCTGTTTGATGTGTGTCATGTTGTAAATGAGTCTGTTTGATGTGTGTCATGTTGTAATAGAGTCTGTATGATGTGTGTCATGTTGTAATAGAGTATGTATGATGTGTGTCATGTTGTAATAGAGTCTGTATGATGTGTGTCATGTTGTAAATGAGTCTGTTTGATGTGGGTCATGATGTAATAGAGTCTGTATGATGTGTGTCATGTTGTAAATGAGTCTGTTTCATTAGTGTCATGTTGAAAATGAGTCTGTATGATGTGTGTAATGTTGTAATAGAGTCTGTATGATGTGTGTCATGTTGTAAAATGAGTCTGTTTGATGTGTGTCATGTTGTAATAGAGTCTGTATGATGTGTGTCATGTTGTAAAATGAGTCTGTTTGATGTGTGTCATGTTGTAATAGAGTCTGTATGGTGTGTGTCATGTTGTAAATGAGTCTGTTTGATGTGTGTCATGTTGTAATAGAGTCTGTATGATGTTTGTCATGTTGTAATAGAGTCTGTATGATGTGTGTCATGTTGTAATAGAGTCTGTATGATGTGTGTCATGTTGTAATAGAGTCTGTATAATGTGTGTCATGTTGTAAATCAGTCTGTTTGATGTGTGTCATGTTGTAATAGAGTCTGTATGATGTGTTTCATGTTGTAATAGAGTCTGTATGATGTGTGTCATGTTGTAAATGAGTCTGTTTGATGTGTGTCATGTTGTAATAGAGTCTGTATGATGTGTGTCATGTTGTAAATGAGTCTGTTTGATGTGGGTCATGATGTAATAGAGTCTGTATGATGTGTGTCATGTTGTAAATGAGTCTGTTTCATTAGTGTCATGTTGAAAATGAGTCTGTATGATGTGTGTCATGTTGTAATAGAGTCTGTATGATGTGTGTCATGTTGTAAAATGAGTCTGTTTGATGTGTGTCATGTTGTAATAGAGTCTGTATGATGTGTGTCATGTTGTAAAATGAGTCTGTTTGATGTGTGTCATGTTGTAATAGAGTCTGTATGGTGTGTGTCATGTTGTAAATGAGTCTGTTTGATGTGTGTCATGTTGTAATAGAGTCTGTATGATGTTTGTCATGTTGTAATAGAGTCTGTATGATGTGTGTCATGTTGTAATAGAGTCTGTATGATGTGTGTCATGTTGTAAATGAGTCTGTATGATTTGTGTCATGTTGTATTAGAGTATGTATTATGTGTGTCATGTTGTAATAGAGTCTGTATGATGTGTGTCATGTTGTAATAGAGTATGTATTATGTGTGTAATGTTGTAATAGAGTCTGTATTATGTGTGTCATGTTGTAAATGATTCTGTTTGATGTGTGTCATGATGTAATAGAGTCAGTATGATGTGTGTCATGTTGTAAATGAGTCTGTTTGATGTGTGTCATGTTGTAATAGAGTCTGTATGATGTTTGTCATGTTGTAATATAGTCTGTATGATGTGTGTCATGTTGTAATAGAGTCTGTATGATGTGTGTCATGTTGTAAATGAGTCTGTATGATGCGTGTCATGTTGTAATAGAGTCTGTATGATGTGTGTCATGTTGTAATAGAGTCTGTATGATAAGTGTCATGCTGTAAGAGAGTATGTATGATGTGTGTCATGTTGTAATAGAGTCTGTTTGATGTGTGTCATGTTGTAATAGAGTCTGTATGATGTGTGTCATGTTGTAAATGAGTCTGTTTGATGTGTGTCATGTTGTAATAGAGTCTGTATGATGTGTGTCATGTTGTAAATGAGTCTGTTTCATGTGTGTCATGTTGTAATAGAGTCTGTATAATGTGTGTCATGTTGTAAATCAGTCTGTTTGATGTGTGTCATGTTGTAATAGAGTCTGTATGATGTGTTTCATGTTGTAATAGAGTCTGTATGATGTGTGTCATGTTGTAAATGAGTCTGTTTGATGTGTGTCATGTTGTAATAGAGTCTGTATGATGTGTGTCATGTTGTAAATGAGTCTGTTTGATGTGTGTCATGTTGTAATAGAGTCTGTATGATGTGTGTCATGTTGTAAATAAGTCTGTTTGATGTGTGTCATGTTGTAATAGAGTCTGTATAATGTGTGTCATGTTGTAAATGAGTCTGTTTGATGTGTGTCATGTTGTAATAGAGTCTGTATGATGTGTGTCATGTTGTAAATTAGTCTGTTTGATGTGTCATGTTGTAAATGAGTCAGTTTGATGCGTGTCATGTTGTAAATGAGTCTGTTTGATGTGTGTCATGTTGTAATAGAGTCTGTATGATGTGTGTCATGTTGTAATAGAGTATGTATTATGTGTGTCATGTTGTAATAGAGTCTGTTTGATGTGTGTCATATTGTAATATAGTCTGTATGATGTGTGTCATGTTGTAATAGAGTCTGTTTGATGTGTGTCATGTTGTAATAGAGTCTGTATGATGTGTGTCATGTTGTAATAGAGTATGTATTATGTGTGTCATGTTGTAATAGAGTCTGTTTGATGTGTGTCATATTGTAATATAGTCTGTTTGATGTGTGTCATGTTGTAATAGAGTCTGTATGATGTGTTTCATGTTGTAATATAGTCTGTATGATGTGTGTCATGTTGTAATAGAGTCTGTATGATGTGTGTCATGTTGTAAATTAGTCTGTTTGATGTGTGTCATGTTGTAATAGAGTCTGTATGATGTGTGTCATGTTGTAAATTAGTCTGTATGACGAGTGTCATGATGTAAATTAGTCTGTATGATGGATGACATGTTGTAAATAAGTCTGTAAGTCATAATGGGTGACTTGCTTCAGGCGCAACATGCCTTCTGGTAATGTACGAATAAAGTTAATAATTCATGTGACGTCACGTTTATTTGTTGTGATAAAGGTAATGTAGTCTGAGTATGACAGTGCCTTTAGGCGCTCTGCCTGTGGGTATGCGTATCCCATCCAATTCGCATTTACCAGCAGGCTGCTCTGTGGTGTAGCGTACATCATCCTGACCCACCCCTCGACCTGTGGACTGAGATTGCACTTGTACAGCACTTCGAACAGGAGGCTGTGGGCTGCTCTGTCGAAGGCTTTCTCCAGATCGTTTTACATGTGTGTAAGTTAAAATGTCCCTAATGCAGTGGTTTAGTGTTTTTATATTTCTATATGGTATGCTACAAGATTGGTTGGGGTGAACTAATGTGTGTAAATGCGGATGTATGTTGCCAACTAATATTATTGCTAATATTTTATAATCTATGTTTAGAAGTGCGATGGGGCGGTACCCTCCAACAGAGGTTCTCTCGTTAGTTTTTTTTTCTCCAGAACGGTAATGTACGCTTCATTGAACATCTAAGGAAGGGCACATTGTGTGTATGATGTAGTATGAACATCTAAGGGAGGGCACCTTGTGTGTATGATGTAGTATGAACATCTGAGACAGGGCAACTTGTGTGTATGATGTAGTATGAACATCTAAGTGAGGGCACCTTGTGTGTATGATGTAGTATTACCATCTGAGGGAGAGCACATTGTGTGTATGATGTAGTATGAACATCTAAGGGAGGGCACCTTGTGTGTATGATGAAGTATGACCATCTGAGGGAGGGCACATTGTGTGTATTATGTAGAATGAACATCTAAGGGAGGGCACCTTGTGTGTGTGATGTAGTATGAACATCTGAGGGAGGGCACCTTGTGTGTATGATGTAGTATGAACATATGAGGGAGGGCACCTTGTGTTTATGATGTAGTATGAACATCTAAGGGAGGGCACCTTGTGTGTATGATGTTGTATGAACATCTGAGGGAGGGCACCTTGTGTGTATGATGTAGTATGACCATCTGAGCTAGTGCACCTTGTGTGTATGATGTAGTATGACCATCTGAGCTAGGGCACCTTGTGTGTATGATGTAGTATGAACATCTAAGGGAGGGCACCTTGTGTGTATGATGTAGTATGAACATCTGAGGGAGGGCACCTTGTGTATGATGTAGAATGACCATCTAAGGGAGGGCACCTTGTGTGTATGATGTAGTATGAACATCTAAGGGAGGGCACCTTGTGTGTATGATGTAGTATGAACATCTGAGGGAGAGCACCTTGTGTGTATGATGTAGTATGAACATCTGAGACAGGGCACCTTGTGTGTATGATGTAGTATGAACATCTAAGGGAGGGTACATTGTGTGTATGATGTAGTATGAACATCTGAGGGAGAGTACCTTGTGTGTATGATGTAGTATGAACATCTGAGGGAGGGTACCTTGTGTGTATGGTGTAGTTTGAACATCTGAGGGAGGGCACCTTGTGTGTATGATGTAGTTTGAACATCTGAGGGAGGGCACCTTGTGTGTATGATGTAGTATGAACATCTGAGTGAGGGCACCTTGTGTGTATCATGTAGTATGAACATCTAAGGGAGGGCACCTTGTGTGTATGATGTAGAATGAACATCTGAGAGAGGGCACCTTGTGTGTTTGATGTAGTATGAACATCTGAGACAGGGCACCTGGTGTGTATGATGTAGTATGAACATCTGAGATAGGGCACCTTGTGTGTATGATGTAGTATGACCATCTGAGCTAGGGCACCTTGTGTGTATGATGTAGTATGAACATCTAAGGGAGGGCACCTTGTGTATGATGTAGTATGACCATCTGAGCTAGGGCACCTTGTGTGTATTATGTAGTATAAACATCTGAAGGAGGGCAGCTTGTGTGTATGATGTAGTATGAACATCTGAGGGAGGGCACCTTGTGTGTATGATGTAGTATGACCATCTGAGCTAGGGCACCTTGTGTGTATGATGTAGTATGAACATCTGAGCTAGTGCACCTTGTGTGTATGATGTAGTATGAACATCTGAGGGAGGGCACCTTGTGTGTATGATGTAGTATGAACATCTGAGCTAGGGCACCTTGTGTGTATGATGTAGTATGAACATCTGAGGGAGGGCACCTTGTGTGTATAATGTAGTATGAACATCTGAGGGAGAGCACCTTGTGTGTATGAAGTAGTATGCACATCTGAGGGAGGGCACCTTGTGTGTATGATGTAGTATTAACATCTGAGAGAGGGCACCTTGTGTGTATGATGTAGTATGAACATCCGAGGGACGGCACCTTGTGTGTATGATGTAGTATGAACATCTGAGGGAGGGCACCTTGTGTGTATGGTGTAGTATGATCATCTGATGGAGGGCACCTTGTGTGTATGATGTAGTATGAACATCTGAGGGAGGGCACCTTGTGTGTATGATGTAGTATGAACATCTGAGGGAGAGCACCTTGTGTGTATGATGTAGTATGAACATCTGAGACAGGGCACCTTATGTGTATGATGTAGTATGAACATCTGAGGGAGGGCACCTTGTGTGTATGATGTAGTATGAACATCTGAGGGAGGGCACCTTGTGTGTATGATGTAGTATCAACATCTGAGGGAGGGCACCTTGAGTGTATGATGTAGTATGAACATTTGAGGGAGGGCACCTTGTGTGTATGATGTAGTATGAACATATGAGGGAGGGCACCTTGTGTGTATGATGTAGTATGAACATCTGAGGGAGGGCACGTTCTGTGTATGATGTAGTATGAACATCTGAGGTAGGGCACCTTGTGTGTATGATGTAGTATGAACATCTGAGGGAGGGCTCCTTGTGTGTATGATGTAGTATGAACATCTGAGGGAGGGCACCTTGTGTGTATGATGTAGTATGAACATCTGAGGGATGGCACCTTGTGTGTATGATGTAGTATGAACATCTGAGACAGGGCACCTTGTGTGTATGATGTAGTATGAACATCTGAGGGAGGGCACCTCGTGTGTATGATGTAGTATGAACATCTGAGGGAGGGCACCTTGTGTTTATGATGTAGTATGAACATCTTAGAGAGGGCACCTTGTGTGTTTGATGTAGTATGAACATCTTAGAGAGGGCACCTTGTGTGTATGATGTAGTATGAACATCTTAGAGAGGGCACCTTGTGTGTATGATGTAGTATGAACATCTTAGAGAAGGCACCTTGTGTGTATGATGTAGTATACATTTGTAAGTGTAGTGGGGCCAGAGAGGGCAGGAAAGTCTTTGTAAAACTCAACAGTCAAGCAATCTGGCCAGTGTGATTGGTTTAATTGTAGAGCGTTTATAGCAGTTTATGTTTTGGAGAGTATCTAGTAGCGTTTTTTTTTCTTGTTCTGTGAGTTGTTTGCAGTGTTGAAGTATGTTGTTTTGTGTTCTACTTTACCGGCCACACTATCCCATTGTTACAGTAACTGGAATTTAAAGGTAGCGGGTGGAGGGAAACATAGTGCCAGATATGGGAACGTAAAAAGGAGGACAAGGGAGATAAAAAGTATCTCTTGGGAGGGGGGGGTAATCATTGCTAGGGGTGAATAAGTTTTGATGTTCCAATGTAAGGTTAATACTAAACTGGAGCACAAGTTTATAATAAACTATATCAAAACATGATATTTGATCTAATTATCTTTCTTGGAAAATTAAAAATTAAAAAATTGAATTGAATTTATGAAACAAAACAAACTAACGGAAAAGTAAAATAATATATTTTTTTTTAATCTTCAAATCATTAAATTTAACTCTAATTGATAGTATATACCGCAAGTAAGTTAACTCTAAATGATAGTCTATACCGCAAGTAAGATATCTCTAAATAAATGTCTATACCGCTAGTAAGATAGCTCTAAATGATAGTCTATACCCCAAGTAAGATAAATCTAAATGATAGTCTATACCGCAAGTAAGATAACTCTAAATGATAGTCTATACCGCAAGTAAGATAACTCTAAATGATAGTCTATACCACAAGTAAGATAACTCTAAATGATAGTCTATACCGCAAGTAAAATAACTTTAAATGATAGTCTATACCGCAAGTAAGATATCTCTAAATGAAAGTCTATACCGCAAGTAAGATAACTCTAAATGATAGTCTATAACCCAAGTAAGATAACTCTAAATGATAGTCTATACCGCTAATAAGATAGCTCTAAATGATAGTCTATATCCCAAGTAAGATAACTCTAAATGATAGTCTATACCGCAAGTAAGATAACTCTAAATGATAGTCTATATCGCAAGTAAGATAACTCTAAATGATAGTCTATACCCCAAGTAAGATAACTCTAAATGATAGTCTATACCGCAAGTAAAATAACTCTAAATGATAGTCTATACCGCATGTAAGATAAGTCTAAATGATAGTCTATACCGCTAGTAAGATGTGTAGTCTATATTATATTTCACTAGCTAGACTTTATGCCAAGTATGAAATGTAGTCTATATTATACTTCACTAGCTAGACTTTATGTCAAGTAAGATATGTAGTCTATATTATATTTCACTAGCTAGACTTTATGTCAAGTAAGATATGTAGTCTATATTATATTTCACTAGTTAGACTTTATGTCAAGTAAGATATGTAGTCTACATTATATTTCACTAGTTAGACTTTATGTTAAGTAAGATATGTAGTCTATATTATATTTCACTAGCTAGACTTTATGTCAGGTAAGATATGTAGTCTATATTATATTTCACTAGCTAGACTTTATATCAAGTAAGAAATGTAGTCTTTATTATATTTCACTAGTTAGACTTTATGTCAAGTAAGATATGTAGTCTATATTATATTTCACTAGCTAGACTTTATATCAAGTAAGAAATGTAGTCTTTATTATATTTCACTAGTTAGACTGTCAGTGAGTGGCTGTATTAATATGTATATAATAGAGAAAGTGCGCAGGTTAAGATATAAGGAATAAGTGAGGTGTGCATGTTATTGTATAAACTAGTTGGCACTATAGTGTGAAAGGAAATTGCGTGTGAGATTATAGATAGTAACGAAGAGAGTTTGGAATCTTGGTAGTTGGGCCTAAGATTCTACACAAGCAAGTCGTGTGTGAATCTTGGATCTTGAAGTTGAAGCTACTATCAACTCAAGACATGACCAGAGTACCTATTGTATGACTTTACTGTCCAGTGATTGAACTTATATTAAACAGTTGTATTGAAGAGAAGCCTCTGTTTTATTGCCAGTTAAACATATGTTGTGGTGTTCGTCCTGTGACAGAATTGGTGGCAAGATCAAAGTCATTATAGAGAACTCAACGGTCATAACTCAACGTAGAACTCTGTGGTAAAGCCTGCCGGTTAGTGGAGGATACAGAGTTAGTGATTCTACCTGATGTGGAGATCACTGATGATCCGGTCCGTGGAAGCAGCTTGAAGTTATTTGGAACTCTGATGTAACGCCTGCCTGTGAAAGGAGGGAGCAGAGTTGGAGGACCTGCCCGATTTGGAGGTCATGGACTGATCTGGTCCGTTCGAAAGCTGTGAAACTAGTGAACTCTGATGTAACGCCTACCTGTGAGAGGAGGGAGCAGAGTTGGTGAACCTGCCTGCGGTGGAGGTTAGAATTTTGGACCGTTGATAACAGTAGTGAAACTGGATGAAGTTTGCTGTCGTCGTGTCGCTGTAGCTGTTTGAGCTGGTATTGAAGAAACCTGTCGGCGTGTCGCTGTAGCTGTTTGAGCTGGTATTGAAGAAACCTGTCGTCGTGTCGCTGTGGCTGTTTGAGCTGGTATTGAACAAACCTGTCGGCGTGTCGCTGTTGCTGTTTGAGCCGGTGGTGAGAAAAGCCTGTCGTAGTATCGGTAGCCGGTGGAACCTTTGTTGTGAAGCTGTCCCAAGTCTGATCTGGTCCTACATCCGATGAACTAATTGCCGAGGGTCAACGATACACGTTGCCACTATTCGTGTTGCCGTTACCTAACAAACAACGATTACTTGCCTATGAGTCAGATCGTAACGGTTCGCGTGAGCTGTCTGACGCAATAATCTAGGCAACTCGCATGCGCCCTGGAACAAGGGTCTAATATTGTACAGTGGGCAGCGAATGGTGCAACGATGGTAGTAGCGGTATAGGAAGACTACGGTTGAGGGTCAAGATCAGCGGAAAGGAACATACTTGTCAACGGAAATTTGAAGGACATTAAGGACAAAGGAAGGTTGAAGGACATACTAGTCAAGGCAAAGGACTTTGGACGATACTTGAAGTGTGGCAACGTCTTGGGCAACGGAAACGTGAAGGTTGGGACTATGTTTGACAACCTCAAGACAGGAGCGGCTCAACTGATTTAAGTTAAGTGTAACTTAAATATTTTTTTATAGTGTATAATAATATTGGGATAATATTATTGTTATATTGCCACTACATTTCGTGTCGTGTAGTGTTGTAGTGTAATGCAATTTGTGCACGGGAAATTAGCACTCACAGAATATTGTAGTTCATTTGTCATTGTATTTTACATTGTAGATAGATAGTGGGAGGTTGGAAGGGCTCCTTCATTACCATCCGGTTGTTCATTGTTTGCTGGATGATAGTGTAGGATGTTAGTCTCTTTTAAGGGTAGATGTATGGCAATTGTGAAGAAGTGCTACTAATTTTGGCTTTCTTTCCTTTTGTCGTAGATCGATAAATGTTTAGATTGTTTTGTTTTGTGCGCGTCATGTAAAGTAGGATTTTTGAATTTTATAGAAAAGCAGGTCTTATCAGATTGTGCTAGGGGACTTGGTGTCTCGAGTTTCTTATAATTTTAAAATTCTTGATTCATGCTGTGGTGTTTTTTGTGTATGTGCTATCGTGTGTCATCTTCTCTTTAAGTAGTATATGTAAGTTGTAATTCATCAGTGTATCATTCACACATTTGGTTATTATAGTAACTAGTGTACTATAAAAAGTGAGGGTGAGGTTATGTGCGCAAGGGTGCGTAAAGTACATAATTGCACAATTAGTGAATAGTGTTTAAAAAAAAAAAAGGGAAGTGCTATGTTATGAAATTAGAAAGTAATGTCTGGTCAATAATAACTATTGATTACTTATTGAAATATTGATTGGTATAAAGATACCACTGGTGTATATTGTGCTCGACATATTATTTATTGAAATATTGATTGGTATGAAGATATAATTTGTGTATATCTTGCTTAGCATATTACTTATTGAAAATATTGATTGGTATAAAAATACCACTGGTGGATATCTTGCTCAGCTTATTAATTGTTGGAATATTGTTTGGAGAATATCACTGATGCAACTCAATAGGTATAAAATATGTGCCTATTGAAATAGTAATTGGTACAGAGACTAGGACTTTTGCAATTCAATAGGTATAAAATATGTGCCTATTGAAATATAAATTGGTACAGAGACTAGGACTTATGCAACTCAATAGGTATAAAATATGTGCCTATTGAAATAGTGATTGATATAAAGAATATGACTTATGCAACTCAATGGGTATAAAATATGTGCCTATTGAAATAGTAATTTGTACAGTAATTTGTAAATTTCTTGCTCAGCATATTTCTTGTTGAGATTTTGAGTGGTAGACAAAGTGTTGATTTTGTAATTGGTATAGAAAGGGTTACTTGTGCACACATTGCTTCAACATATTGCTCTTGGAAATATTAATTAGTATTACTTAGCATGAAAAGTAGTTTATAAGGTAAACGAGAATAGGTTAAGTTTAAAAAAAAAAATATAAAAAATTATTACTTGAGTGGTTCGTGAAAAGTATTTAAACGAGGGAGAATTAAATAATCAAAAAAATCTGTACACATAAAGTTTTAGATTATAGTAGACAAAGTTGCTATAACGGTATTAGGACTTTGTGTTTGTGATAAAGTAAATAGAAATATGGAAGACAAAATGGATATATGGATTAGAAGGGGTAAGGAGTTTGGGATTCCTAAAGCTGATCTAGCGGAATTTGTAGAAAGGAAAATGACAGAAGAGAGAGTAAGAGAACAAAATGAAAAAGCAGATCAAGAAAAACGAGAAAAGGAACAAAGAGAACATGAACTTAGGATGAAAACATTGGAATTCGAACATAATATACAACTTGAACGGGAGAAGCAGAGAACAAATAGTCAAATACAAGAGACCAACAATGCGACGTTAGGCAATAGAAATGTCAATAATGGTTCCGTCAATAAGAATATAAAGATTCAGGCTTATGATAAAGATGAAAATATAGATAGATTTCTGAAGATATTTGAAGCACAAATGAAGATGAACAAAGTTTTGGAAGTGGACTGGAAAGTTCATTTATTCCAGTCAATAAAAGGAAGTTTGAGGGAAACTATGGCATGCATAGAAAATGTAGAAATACTAGATTATCAAGAATTAAAGGCTAAACTACTGGTGCATTTTAGTAAGACGGAGGAGCATTATAGAATGCAATTTCACAACAAGAAATTATTGAAATCAGAAGATCCACATATATTTGTAAATGACTTAAAGACGAATTTATTGAACTGGATAGAGATGACGGGAATTGGTAAAGGAGACTATAACGCATTGATAGAGCTACTACTGATAGACAGGGTGTTAGAAATGGCGAGTAGTGAGCTTTACACGTTTATAAAGGAAAGGAAAGTACATAGTCAGAAAGATTTAATAAAGGCATTATCGGATTTTAAAGACAGTAGACCTGGTCAGGAGCTTAGTAAACAGAAGGAAGAAGAAGCTAATAATTTATTTGCCATGAGGACATCTAGGCCAAGGAGACATTTAAGTCTACCAGGGAGATTTATTACTAAGGATAGAATTGGAAATAACAATAGATTTGCACCAGGTACGTGTTGGGAATGTGGAAAAGAGGGGCACAGAAGGATAGATTGTAGACTTAGAACACAAGAAGGAGGACATCGTAGAGATAGCTTTAGTAAAAGAAGAGGTGGTTATAATCACAGAAGTGATAATAGAAATGCAAGGTATGATAAATACAAGCAGGATAATAGAAGGGATAGTAGGCACACAAGGAAAAAACAGAAGGAAGCTAAGTGTAATGTAATACACACGCAGGATAGTTCACCCGAAGGGAGTCCACAACCGACAAGCAGAGCTAGAGATAGGTATAAAGACAAAAAAGATGGTGAAGATACTTTGGGGGCTATGCTGGAAAGTAAGGGTCTGTTAATACTGTATCCTGCTATAGTCAATAATAGTACCACATATGTGTTACGGGATAGTGGATGTTCCACAGTGGTAGCAGATAGAAAGTTGGTAAAGGATGAGAACATATGTAAAGAGAAAAAAAGAATTAAGTTAGGGAATGGAAAGACTATAGAGTGTGATACTGCTGTCATATATATTGATACTCCATGGATAACTGGAGAGGTTAAGGCTTTGTTAATGAAATCTCCAGTAGCACCTCTTATTCTAGGAAACATTCCTGGAATAGTACAGGATAATCATGATATTGTATTGCAAAAATGGTTGAAAAGAAAAAATGAATTGAATATAAAACTAGCTGATAAACAAATTATTAGTAGTATGGAAAACGGACAAGAAGAAAAGGAGGAAACAGAAGTAATAAATAGCTGGAATGGTACACAAAACATACAAGAATATATAATGGATTTAGAAACAAAGCTAAAAGGAAATAATATAGAGGTAAAACAAATGGCTAGGGTAATTAGAGAAAAAGTGAAAGGGCATAAGAAAGCTTATGGTATTGCTTCGCAGTACATAGAAGAGTATGAAAAAATGAAACTTAATTTGATACAATCAGTAGATAGTGAGAGAATAAAAACACATGAAATAAGTGAAAATAAGTGCATGTAAAGAGAAAACAGTAAATGTAATGACAAGAAGTCAAGTAATAAAAAATGAATTACGAGGGATCACTGAACATGAGGAAGGAAATGATAAAGTAGATACAATAATGAACATAACTAGAGAGCAGTTAATCATGGAACAAAAGGGTGACACAGGTCTAGACAAAATAAGAAATAAAATAAGAGGTAAAAATGATGAGAAATATGGCTATAGATGTGTTAACTAAATACTATATTGAGAATCAGAAAGTGACTTATCAAATAGTAATTCCTAGTAAATTAAAAGAAATGGTTTTAAAAGCGGCCCATACTGTGCCATTAGCGGCGCATATTGGAGTAAATAAAACATATAAAAGAATTAGTAAACATTTCTATTGGCCAAGAATGAAAAAAGAAGTGAAGGAATACATAAGGGGTTGTATGGTTTGTCAAAAATACAATAATATCGGGGCAAAGCATAAGGCACCTTTACAACCTATGGACTTAGCATTAAGACCTTTCCAGAAGGTCGCTGTGGATATAATAGGTCCATTAACTACTATATCGAGCAGAAAACATAGATATGTGTTGACTTTGGTAGATTTTTGTTCTAGATGGGTAGAGGCAATTCCTTTAAAAGATATAACAGCTGAGTCAGTATGTCATGCTCTGTTGGGGGTATTTACTAAATTTGGGTTCCCAGGGGTTATCTTGTCCGATAATGGAACACAATTTAGATCGCAATTAACATCTGCCTTTGCAAGAATGTTGGAGATTACACAAATTTTCTCAGCTAGGTATCACCCGCAATCAAATGGCGCGGTGGAAAGAGCTAATCAGACCATAAAAGTAATGTTAAAGAAAGTAGTAGATGATAAGAAATGCCAATGGGATAGATACCTGCCTATGATAATTTACAGTTATAACGAGACTCAACATGAGTCTACGCATTTCAGTCCATTTGAGCTTATCTTTGGAGCTAATCCGAGAGGGCCATTGGACATTTTAAAAAGGGAAATCATAAAAGAAAAAGAGGAAAATATGACTGCATATGATTTTGTTGTAAGGACTAGGGAAGAGATAGTGTATGCAGTGCAACAAGCCAAAGAATTTTTAAAACATAATAGTGAGAGGCACAGAAGCATAAAAAATAGGCATAGATTTTTAAGAAGATTGAAGAAAGGTAGTAATGTAATGATTTATTTACCCAGTTGCAATAACACTAAAACATGGCAAGGACCATACTTAGTGAATGAAGCAATCAGTGATGTAGACTATAGCATAGATGTTAAAGGTACAGATAAAATTGTCCATGTGGATTTACTAAGAGAAGTTAAAGAAGTACCTAAACAATTGGAAACTATTTTAGAAGAAATTAATGAATCAGTGGTAGTTAGCATTACAGCAGAGGATGATAAGGAACAGATAGTCGTACATACACCATGCTTAGATGATAAAGAATCTCTAAAGAATATAAATATAAGTAGAGAAGTGCCTAAAGAGTATAGAAAGAAAATAGAAGGATTATTAGAGGGATTTAAAGATGTGATATCTAACATACCAGGGCAAACGAATATTATAGAACATGAGATAAAATTAAACTCGTCAGATGTAATTAAAAGAAAGGTGTATCCTATACCATATAGTTATGTGGATGAAGTGGAAAAAGAAATAAAGTTATTGTTAGATAGTGGTTTAATACGGTCGTCAAAGTCATCTTATGTGTCTCCCATTGTAATAGTGAAAAAGAAAAACGGGAAAATAAGGTTATGCTGTGACTTCAGAAAACTTAATGAGATAACGGTAGTAGATAGAGAACCATTACCTAATCCAGAAGATTTAATAAAAGAAATATCATCCGCGAAAATATTTTCTCATTTGGATTGCACTAGAGGTTTCTATCAGATAAAAATGGAAGAAGATTCTAAGAAATATACAGCATTTAGTGCACCTGGTGGCTTATATGAGTGGAATAACATGCCCTTCGGGTTAGTTAATAGCACAGCTACTTTTGTAAAAATGATGAATGCTATACTACCGAAGACAAAGGGCATAAAACACTATGTAGATGACATCTGTGTATTCACTCAGGACTGGAACAGTCATGTGGAAACATTGGAAAGATTATTAAAGACCTTAAGACAATATAATATCACGGTATCTCCAGAGAAAATAAAGATAGGATATTCCAGATTAGATTTCCTAGGTTTCAACATAGGAAATAATGAAATAAAACCTACTCAAGAATTAGCTAAGAAAATATTAGATATAAGTTTGCCTATAACCAAGAAGAATGTAAGAACTATAATAGGGTTATGTAGTTTTTACAGACAATTTATTCCGAAGTTTTCAAATATTGTAGAACCATTAGTACAGCTAACAAGAAAGAATAGTCCTAATAAAATTACTTGGAACAAAGAGTGTGAGGATGCTTTGGCAAAGATAAAGGTTGTATTTCAGACTACACCTGTCTTGGTGCCTATAGATATAAAGAAAGAGATCACTTTAGCTACGGACGCCTCAAAGCAAGGCCTGGGGGCTTGTCTTATGCAAAAGGATCAGGGTATTAATAAACCTATATTGTATTTAAGTAGAAAATTGAATAAAGCGGAGGAAAATTACTCAGTTATAGAATTAGAATGTTTGAGTTTGTACTGGGCGATAACAAGGTTACATAAATATCTGTTAGGTAAGAGGTTTACAGTATTAATTGATCACAAACCTTTATTGAAATTTAATAGTGATAAGGTTAAGAATGGTAGGGTGACCAGATGGGCATTGGCTTTACAAGATTATCAGTTTGATATAAAATCAATTAAAGGGGTGAATAATAAGATACCTGATGTGTTATCAAGGTTTACAGTTTAGATGTTGTGGTGTATTTGGATTTTGTCAAATATTGATCATAAATAGTCGTGTAGAAATTATAGGGTGTAACATAAGGGTAATTATAAATATGGTCAATGCTGGAAGGGTATTTCCAAGGGTTGACTTGGATTTGTTTACTTTGAATTTTTTTTTGGTTTCATTTGCTGTGTTTAACAATATATTTTTTATTTGTTGCAGAAACAAAGAATTTAGAGTATGATTGACATTAGTATGAAAGTATAATAAAAATTGTGATTTGAAATAAAGTGAGAAAGTTATAGTGGAATGAAAGTATGTATTAGTTATTACATTAGCATTAATTGATGATGATGATCAGTTATTGTTGTTAAAAAAAAAAAAGACGTAATTAATATAATATAAATATATATATATAAAATTTTATGTTATAAAATTTAAATATAGGTGGGTGGTGTCAGTGAGTGGCTGTATTAATATGTATATAATAGAGAAAGTGCGCAGGTTAAGATATAAGGAATAAGTGAGGTGTGCATGTTATTGTATAAACTAGTTGGCACTATAGTGTGAAAGGAAATTGCGTGTGAGATTATAGATAGTAACGAAGAGAGTTTGGAATCTTGGTAGTTGGGCCTAAGATTCTACACAAGCAAGTCGTGTGTGAATCTTGGATCTTGAAGTTGAAGCTACTATCAACTCAAGACATGACCAGAGTACCTATTGTATGACTTTACTGTCCAGTGATTGAACTTATATTAAACAGTTGTATTGAAGAGAAGCCTCTGTTATATTGCCAGTTAGACATATGTTGTGGTGTTCGTCCTGTGACAAGGAGAATTTATAATAATTACAACATTAATAATACATAAATTTAAATTGCATTTTTTAGTTATTTGTAACTAATTGTGCGTGTTACTTTGACTGTTGCTATTATATAAATACTTTATACTAGTTTTACTCTATTACAGTTTCTATGGCCTATGGACCTATGGATATGACAATGTGGACACAATGCCTGAGCAGCCTGACCCATTTCTTTCAGTGATTGTTACTGGAATACAACTGATGTTAGGACAAGGGATGAAGCCTGGAATTTTACAATAGCCATGACTTTTTTAAAGCTTTATTTCACTTTAGATTTGGTAACTAAAGTGTGTGAGTTTACTATTCCGCATGAGAACATGTAGGCCCTACTCCAAAAACCCAAAGGTTGGTTTGACTCAACTGTTGAGAGTTTTATAGGTTTTGTAATCTAATTATGTATGTAGATATTGTCCCTTCTCCTAATGTGGTTAGGTTCTGGTAAAAAAAAAGTAGACACAAGTGACCAATTAATTAGTAAATAAAATGTTTACGGAAAAGCAATAAGCATTGGAATACCATACTTTTTCATTTATTAGATATAGCTAGGGTAAATTCTTATATTTTGTTTCAAACTTGAAGGGATAAAAATCCATATTGGGTAGAATTAAATAGACTCATTAACTTATTAAATTTGGCCAATTGAGTTAACAGTACTGGATAGATTTGGGAAATATTGGCATTTTTTATCCAATACCTAGCACTGCTAAACCACCAGTTATATTTTAAGCATGCCATGGATCCAGAATGTATGGATAAACCGGGCAACTGTAGAGTATATTATGACAGTGAAAAAGTTGTGAGAAGAACAAGTGTGAAATGTAAGGTGTGTGAAATATTTTGTTTCCAGAAAGGTAGGTATTGTTTGTTTGTTTACCATAAATTGCTATAAATCAATACATATCAATGAATCTTGTTTTTTAAATAAATAATGTGTTACCGTAAAAAAAATTTAATTTTCATTTGTGTATTTACTAGTATTCATAATTAAAAAATATCTGTAATTTTTTTTTTATATTTAAAACAATCCGGTAACAATGCCCCCCCCCCCCCCCCCCGCGTAATTGCTAAAATGAAAAAAAATTAACTGATAATAAAAGAAGAGCCATAAAATTTTTATTTCTATCCATATTTACTTCAAATTTGTTTTATCTCGTTTAAAATTGATTTTACTTTAATAAAATCTACATTTTATTGACTTATGGGAGCCTAATTTGTTTTAATTATATTTGTAAATGTTGAAACTTTTTATTTTAACTATCTAAATATAATATTTTTACCTAAATTTTCTTTCATAAATTTTTTATTCTAAAACAAATAGTTTTTTTTTGCCTAGTAGCATTTAAGTACATTCATTTTGAAACAAAATAAGACCAAATACTTATATTTATTCTCATATAACTTAAAAAAAATCAAGTCTCAATTACCCCCCTCCCCTACTAATCGCTAAAACACATAAAATCTATTAATATTATACAAAATTTCCTAAAAAATTTATTTCTGTACATATTTACTTCAAATTTGCTTTGTCTTGTGTGAAAATGATTTTACTTTAATAAAATCTAAATTTTATTTACTTATGTGTTCATACTTTTTTTTTCTTATATTTGTGAATGTTGAATATTGTAATTTTAGCTAAAAAAAAATTATTTCTTTTCCTAAATTTTCATTCAAAATTTTTTTCTACTATAATATATTAGATATTTTTTGTAATAACATAAAGGTTCATTCATTTTCAAACAAAATGATACCAAATACTTATATATTTAGCCAAATACAACTTAAAAAATTTACTCACAAAGATAAAACATTAGTTACAAAGAAAAAAATTGAAAAAAACTGCAGTTGTTTGAGAGATAATGATAAACGGAAATGTTATTTTTTTTTTTTTTTTTTTTTAAATTTTATTTTAAGGATGTTATAAATTCTAATTATTGTGAATTAAACATGAACTTTTAGAGAGTACTAATAAGTGACGTTGGTGGTTTAGAAAGTACGATTTCTCTCGTCTTAAGGCTCTCCCGTCGGTCAGTAACACCGGAAGGCAGCTGGTCTTCACCTGCTGTCGCCCCAGTGGTCATGGTCTCGGGGAGTTGTTGGGCTGGTTGTTGCTAGATCGTCTTCCTACTTCTGTTTCCTACTTTCACTTTTATTTAGGTAGGCTACCTTATTTATGGTGAAAATCTTGATAGTTCACAATGTACATGGAAGATGGAATGAGAGAAAGAAAAGGAGAGAGAGAGACAAGAGGAAAAAAAGAGGGGGGGGGCGTGTTTTTATTACGGTTCAGTAAACAATAGCAAGAAGTGAAGGGTGAAAGGGGGAGAAAATAAAATTTAAACAAAGTGGGGGAGGGGAGGGGAGGAGGTGAGAGGTTACCGTCGGTTGAGAAAGGAGTTGACAAAAAGGGGCGACTACCGTTATGGGAGACAATTTTGGTTGAAGGAGGATAAGGTAACCTGTAGTAATGTAATACAGCACACATTTTGATATCATTTAGAATTAGAACAATGGTATTAAAATACAGAAATATGATTTAAATATTGACTAGATCTATATGGAGATTTTGCTTGGAAAAATTAGGCTAAAAAACGAGTATAAGTTCATTATAGCAACATGTCAAGAGCTGAAGTTTGATGAAACTTTTTTTTCAAAGATCTTTATTCAATTTTTTAACATGGACACTTTTTATAATATTTCACATAAAGAGAAAGAGGATAGAAGAGCAATTTATACACATAAAAGGGGATAGAAGACAAAAATGTTTAAAGGCTTATCTAACTAATTAAATTAAAATTCCATCCATTCTTTTTATTTTCCATATAGATTCATTCGTACTTTCAATACATATTAAAATAATTTAAACATCTATTAATCGTTTTATTTATTATTAACTTTTAAATTTTTAAGTGCGTTATTAATGGCAGTTTCAAACATTTAACATTGAGGAACAGGATAGAAGACAATTACTCCAATTTTACACTTCCAAAGAGATAGGAGACAAAATAGTATTGGGTCACGGGCATAGATTTATCTAACTAATCTCTTTTAAGTTCATTCTTCCATTTTATTTTACCATAAACAATTTTTAAATTTAATTTATGACCATAAAGGGTAGGGGAGTTATGTACATTTCTATTCTTTATTACATTAGTATTCATTTTTGACATGAAAATAATTTTCGATACTTGACCCTGATACAGTCAGTTTCCACCAGCTGACATCTGGGCACTTGTGGCAGGTAGGGGATAGGTGCTGATATTTTTATACCGCTCCTTGGTTGTACGACTTGTTTCTCACTTCTCTCCCCTGTCTGTAACAAGGGGCCGAGTGGGTGTGTTAGCCGGTCTGGGATTACACACTTGGTCTATGCTTTTGATAGAGTTGCATTTAAAAGTGTTATGGAGTACTACTGCTAGTAGTCTCCATATTTACAAGTTTAATTCTTAAATTGACGAGTAATTGGAAAAATTAAAAGTAAAAGAAAACTGTTAATGGTTTCATACCATACATTGAAAGGAAAACAAAAAAACAGGTTTTACATTAATAAACTTCGCATAGAGGTTTGCGGTAATAAAGTTATAATAACTATTATATTGTTTTAAAGCATAGCATTTACAAACGGTCATGAAAACAAAAAACAATTAGAAACACATGTAAATGACTTTAAGTAATTTGATATGACTTATGCAATTAAAGTGAGACTGCATTGATTACAATAAGAAGATAATATTAAAAGCATTTGTGATAGTTTAGTGTTCGACAAACAAAAAGGGGCAGTGTGTCACCACATCTCTCTCTCTCTCGCGAGACGCATGGCAACCGTTTTTCTCGTGTTCTGACCGCTGGCGACACGCGTGGTCTTACTGGTTTTCTAGGTCGTTGATCGCTGTGCTATTCATCATTGGATTGTTGCGGGTCACCGTGTTGTTTTTTTAGTCATGTAGAAAGTTGCAGGGAGTCTAAAAATAGCTCCTTAACCTGGGTTAGAGATTACAAATGTTTTTAATTAATGTTTCAGAACAGAATGTCAGGTTGTTTTTAGTAGATTTATTACAACAATTTGATTACTTGTCCAAATCTATCTCTAAAAGTGGTGGTGTCTTGTTGGGGTCCATTTCTACTTCTTGTGTTTCTTCGGCCCATGAGCCGTGCCTTGTTTGTTGAGACGCATTCTCAAAGGGCTTTGTAACGCACAAATAAGGTATAAAATCGAGATTCACCCCTTTTGGTACGTTGGAGTAGTCGATCTCTTCTTTGGATTGGGGAGGTTTCCTTCCTGTCATCCTTTCATAATCAACATAATTGGGGTCACCAGGGCTGTTTACGTCTTCTTGGGTGACATAGTAGCCAATGTAGGTCCCCTTTTCTCCGTCTCTCATCCGATACAGGATTACCCCGTATTCATCCTGATACGCCGGCTCGTTAGGATGCATGGGAGCTGAAATTAAACGGAAAGGGCGTTTTGTTTTGGGATTTTCTTTGTTGGGTGGTTGTTTTTTACCCTGGCTTTCGGGTGTTTCGTGTGATGGCGTTCTAACTGAGGTATCGATGATTCCTTGCATTTGAGATTCTGCAGGGGCCAAGTCCTGTTGACTCGCCGCGGGAGAGGTGCGAAACGTGGAGGTCACCGAGGTGGCCTCCCCATGTGGGCCTTCCTCTCGCCGGTTAGATTCCTTACTTGTGGATCCATCCCGTCCTGGGCGTTTTCTTTTTGAAGGTCGAGTGAGGGAGGAAACTCCATTAATTTGTTATGTTTGACTCCGTTGGTCTTGAGAGTGGGGGTCAGTGGTAAGGGGTTTTCTCGGTAGAGATGGTTGAGTTGGGTTTTGTATTGGGAGAGTTGCTGCAATGGTTTGACTGCTTTGCTCTGATGCAATGTTGTCTGGGGGAGGAGGGTGGGTTGTGGTTTTAACAGTAGGGGTTATGCTCATTAAGGGTTGGAGTGGTCCTTGTAGTCGGGCTGCCCCTTGTTCGGTTAGTTCTCCGGTTTGTTGCTTGTTCTCCGCCCGTCCACTGGAATCCTCATGTACTGCATGGGCTGGTGGTGCAAGGTGGGTTGGAGAATCCACAGTGGGGAGCTGGGTGATCATCTCCATTAGGGATTGGAGGGGCCCTTTTGGGCGTGCTGCCGCTTCTGCGTAGGACCTCCTCGTCAGTAGGGGACACTGATTTGGCCAGTGTGTGTTCTGCCCACAGCGGTGGCATTGCTGTCTTCGACCAGGGACCGTGACTAGGATTTTATACATTTTGGGGTCTCCTTGGTATTTCACATAGAAGTAGTGAGGAATTTCAGTTTTCTTGCTTGGGGTTATGATTCCCATCCATTTATCCGCCGGACCTTCTACTCTTTTAAACACGACTTCGGTGTCGGGTTCAGCGAACGAGTGGAAAAATTCTTTCACTTTAGTGGGGAGGATGTTGGGAGACAGCCAGTGAAGGAAAACTTTGGTTTTCTCTTCCCATTCTGCTACTTCAATAGCGCATGTCTGTTCAGTTCCAAAACGTTTGTTTAAAAGGAGTCTATCTTTTTCGGTTGGTGTGGTCTTCAAATACCAAGTATAGTTGTTCTCGAATCTGTACAGAGCATGTATGTCTGTGGACTTTAGTCCTATCATTGTTGCTAACAAGGGCATGGTGGCTCTAACGGCCTGAGGGCCATTGAGCTTGAGAACTAAGGTATCTGGCGAGTGGACTAAACCACTCGCCAGTGCCTCTTGATTAACCTTGCGATAAGGTATCGTGGGCGGGTTGTGGTCGGTTGCCATGGTCGCGCACGGGAGGAGACAAAGTAAGCACACTTACCCCTCGGCTGCGGGAGTCCGCTAGGATTGTCAAGCTACTCGATGTGTTGACGAGGCGTGTCCTCAGGCAAGTGGTGGTGGCTTCGGGACGGCTCGTGCGTGGTCGCTGGTTTCCGGATGACGTCAGTCACTGGGCTTCTAAACTGGAAGGTCGCCGGATATACGTCCACCGGAAGGGTGGTGTTCACTCTTCGGTACGACCAGTTTGATGAAACTTTACTTGGCATGGTTTTATCTGTATAACACACAAACTGAACGGGACTGACGAAACGGTAGCTTTATATACCGTACGGCATGGAGATTGAACGAGACCAACGAAACGGTAGCTTTATATACCATACGGCGTGGGGATTGAACGAGACCAACGAAACGGTAGCTTTATATACCATACGGCATGGAGATTGAACGAGACCAACGAAACGGTAGCTTTATATACCATATGGCGTGGACATTGAACGAGTACGAGAGAGAGTACAAATTGGATGAACCAATCAGCGAGCTTCGCTAGCGCAGCCGAAAGTCCGCTCGATTTCCCATAAAAGGCTTGAGGGACATGATTTTCCTATTTTGAATTATTGTTGCGCGCCTCACCAATCGTTTGTGGTTTTATATTAGCCAATAATTATCTCTTGCTGGCCATAATAATATATAATAGTATTTCATCGCTTATATTTATGACACATTCGTGTCTGACAGAAAACTTGTTAATAAAAGAATTGTTTTTCCTTCTTCTAATTATTGTAAATAATTCGTGTTTGCCTTTAGATTTAGTATACTGAAGATGATATGTATTACTGGAAATATTTTTATTTCCTTGGAAGTAAGCCTAACTGTTTCTCTTTCTTTCTCTCTTTCTCCTCTTTAAAACTCTATAAGCCATTTATATGTTTCTGATAATAAAAATTTAATTTGGAGTTTGACCAAACCATATTGGCTTTCGTCTTGCCTTAGGTTCATATTAGCACTGTAAACGTTTCCTATAATTATTGATTACTTTTGGTAATTAACTATTGTTTCTTTTATTTATTAACCTATACGGATATAAGTAAATTATCCCGTTGGACGAAATTTTAATTTAACTCTAGGGCCGATGAGACAGCGCTCACGAGTTTCTGTGGCCACGACATACTAAGGTCCTGTTCGAGCAACACAATTGCCAGCTGCCTTTGCTTTAACCCAGCAAAGGTCTGGTACCCATCATGGCTGGGTAGACTCAGAGACATACTAGGTGATTGTGTGGCCAGCACAATGCCCAGCCACCTTTGCTTTAACCCAACAAAGGTCTGGTACCCATCAGAGCTGGGTAGACTCAGAGACATACTAGGTGATTGTGTGGCCAGCACAATGCCCAGCCACCTTTGCTTTAACCCAACAAAGGTCTGGTACCCATCAGAGCTGGGTAGACTCAGAGACATACTAGGTGATTGTGTGGCCAGCACCATGCCCAGCCACATTTGCTTTAACCCAACAAAGGTCTGGTACCCATCAGAGCTGGGTAGACTCAGAGACATACTAGGTGATAGTGTGGCCAGCACAATGCCCAGCCACCTTTGCTTTAACCCAACAAAGGTCTGGTACCCATCAGAGCTGGGTAGACTCAGAGACATACTAGGTGATTGTGTGGCCAGCACAATGCCCAGCCACCTTTGCTTTAACCCAGCAAAGTTCTGGTACCCATCAGAGCTGGGTAGACTCAGAGACATACTAGGTGATTGTGTGGCCAGCACAATGCCCAGCCACCTTTGCTTTAACCCAACAAAGGTCTGGTACCCATCATGGCTGGGTAGACTCATAGACACCCCCCAGATCTGGGAAAAAAGTATAGCCTTTAGGCCTACAAAGATTCGAACCAGGAACTACAGTACCTTCCCCGTCGCTTTATGTATACATCATGTTAAAATAATTTTTCTTCTGTAAATTTAAAATTGTATGTATATTTTATTTAAAGTTTTTTTATTTAAATCTATATTTACAAGTAGCACAGAGATTATTTTTGCGTCGAAATATTTTATTAGACGTTTTCTAGTCTCCTAGTACACGATTTCATTCGCTCTCCGAAACATTCCGGAAAATCCATTCTAGCTTTTTCTGAACCAAATCATTTTTTAAGGCAAGTCTTCCGCTGTTATGTATGTATATGTGTACACCTTTTATCTTATCTTATGCATTACAGACGCTCCTTTTATAAAGACTATTATTGCTTCGACTGCCGAGCCGAAGGTCCCGGGTTCGAATCCTGGTGCAGGCTAGGATTTTTTCCCGGGTCTGGAGGGTGTCCCTGAGTCTACCCAGCTTTGATGGGTACCTGACCTTAGTTCGGGTAAAGTAAAGGTGGCTGTGCATAGTGCTGGCCACACAATCACCTAGTATGCCGTGGCCATAGAAACTGGTGAACGCTGCTTCATCGGACCTATGGATCAATTCGGTCCGACGGGTACTTTACATTACTTACATCCGTAGTTTGAGTCTTGTTCTGTAATTTATTATTCTTTAGCAATTTTACTGGTTTGTTTAGGCAACCCATTCCATGCCAGTATGCCGCTCAAATGCATTTGTTCTCGAACAAGGGATAAGGAAAATGTTTTTGTCCATAATATGTTTATCTGAGCATTGTAATATATTGTTTTTGTGTTGTATTCCTAAATTAGAATGTAATGACTATGTATTTTTACTACTTTAATCTTTGCCTTGCTGTCATCTAGTGTGTCTTGGTTTAGTAATTTAACTAATATTGTTACTCTTGTCAGTTGTGAATATACGGCAGTAATGAATCGTACAGTACTTACAGCTTTATTCTGAATTGTTTTAATTTTTTAATGTTCTCTTTAGTAAAGAAGATACATATTCTAGTGTAGGTGTAACAAATGTGAATATAACATTTTAGTTTTATGTTCTTATTACATTTGTAGTAGGCCTAATTCCTAATACTTGATACATATTCTAGTATAGATGTAACAAATGTGAAGATAACATTTTAGTTTTATGTTCTTATTACATGTGTAGTAGTTCCTATTACTTGATACATATTCTAGTATAGATGTGACAAATGTGAAGATAACATTTTAGTTTTATGTTCTTATTACATTTGTAGTAGTTCCTATTACTTTATCTTCATGAACTCAGTAACAAAAAGTTGAATAATAGGTCATGACTCTTCTAGTCACATCGTTTTAAACTAGAATTTAAAGGTAGCGAGGGGGGGGGGGGGGGCAAATATTGCCAAACACGGGAACGTAATGGAGAGGATAAGGGAGATACAAATTATCTATTATGAGGGGGCGGCAAAAATGGCTAGGGGTAAATAAATTGTGAGGCTCCAATATAAGGCTAATCCTGCAGTGGAGCAGACGTTTATAGTAAACAAGCTACATTGCCCGGCGTTGCCCGGGTGAAAAACAAAACAGGACTGTATTACTGTATTAGGTGCAGATAAAAATTGTATAAACTACAATTAAAAGAAAGCTATAAATCTAATATTTAAAAGAAAACTATAAATTAGTATAAATCTAATATTTAAATAATTTTTTTTTACTGAAGACTATTAGAAAAGTAATTTAAAATAAATATTGTAATCGGGTACAAAAATAGGCAAGTATTTTTATTTAACAAAAATCTAAATTGTCTTTTGTTTTTAAAAGTTTGAGAAAAAAAATTGTAGAAAAAAAAAAGGGATAGTCTAACTGGCGAATTGAATCCGGGTCACCCGCATAGCAGTCCGCTACGTTAACCACTGAGCTAGCGCAGACGCATGTCCAATCTGAACAATTATTAGACAGTAGATAGGCCTAGGCCTAAATATTTCAGTGACACAAACTCACGTGATTTCAAATTGACCAATGGGGATCCTCGGGGGGCTTAACACGGTCTTTTTATATATATAGATTATATCAAAACATGATATTTGATCTAATTATCTTTCTTGGAAAATTAAAAATTAAAAAATTGAATTGAATTTATGAAACAAAACAAACTAACGGAAAAGTAAAAAAATAATTTTTTAAAATCTTCAAATCATAAAATTTATCTCTAAATGATAGTCTATACCGCAAGTAAGATAACTCTAAATAATAGTCTATACCGCAAGTAAGATAACTCTAAATGATAGTCTATACCGCAAGTAAGATAACTCTAAATGATAGTCTATACCGCAAGTAAGATAACTCTATTGATAGTCTATACCGCAAGTAAGATAACTCTAAATGATAGTCTATACCGCAAGTAAGATAACTCTAAATGATAGTCTATACCGCAAGTAAGATAACTCTAAATTGAAAGTCTATACCGCAAGTAAGATAACTCTAAATGATAGTCTATACCGCAAGTAAGATAGCTCTAAATGATAGTCTATACCGCAAGTAAGATAACTCTAAATGACAGTCTATACCGCAAGTAAGATAACTCTAAATGATAGTCTATACCGCAAGTAAGATAACTCTAAATGATAGACTATACCGCAAGTAAAATAACTCTAAATGATAGTCTATACCGCAAGTAAGATAACTCTAAATGATAGACTATACCTCAAGTAAGATAACTCCAAATGATAGTCTATACCGCAAGTAAGATATCTCTAAATGATAGTCTATACCGCAAGTAAGATAACTCTAAATGATAGTCTATACCCCAAGTAAGATAACTCTAAATGATAGTCTATACCGCAAGTAAGATAACTCTAAATGATAGTCTATACCGCAAGTAAGATAACTCTAAATGATAGACTAAACCGCAAGTAAGATAACTCTAAATGATAGTCTATACCGCATGTAAGATAACTCTAAATGACAGACTATACCGCAAGTAAGATAACTCTAAATGATAGTCTATACCGCAAGTAAAATATCTCTAAATGATAGTCTATACCGCAAGTAAGATAACTCTAAATGATAGACTATACCGCAAGTAAAATAACTCTAAATGATAGTCTATACCCCAAGTAAGATAACTCTAAATGAAAGTCTATACCGCAAGTAAGATAACTCTAAAAGATAGTCTATACCGCAAGTAAGATAACTCTAAATGATAGTCTATACCGCAAGTAAGATAACTCTAAATGATAGTCTATACCGCAAGTAAGATCACTCTAAATTGAAAGTCTATACCGCAAGTAAGATAACTAAATGATAGTCTATACCGCAAGTAAGATAGCTCTAAATGATAGTCTATACCGCAAGTAAGATAACTCTAAATGACAGTCTATACCGCAAGTAAGATAACTCTAAATGATAGTCTATACCGCAAGTAAGACAACTCTAAATGATAGACTATACCGCAAGTAAAATAACTCTAAATGATAGTCTATACCGCAAGTAAGATAACTCTAAATGATAGACTATACCTCAAGTAAGATAACTCCAAATGATAGTCTATACCGCAAGTAAGATATCTCTAAATGATAGTCTATACCGCAAGTAAGATAACTCTAAATGATAGTCTATACCCCAAGTAAGATAACTCTAAATGATAGTCTATACCGCAAGTAAGATAACTCTAAATGATAGTCTATACCGCAAGTAAGATAACTCTAAATGATAGACTATACCGCAAGTAAGATAACTCTAAATGATAGTCTATACCGCAAGTAAGATAACTCTAAATGACAGACTATACCGCAAGTAAGATAACTCTAAATGATAGTCTATACCGCAAGTAAGATATCTCTAAATGATAGTCTATACCGCAAGTAAGATAACTCTAAATGATAGACTATACCGCAAGTAAAATAACTCTAAATGATAGTCTATACCCCAAGTAAGATAACTCTAAATGAAAGTCTATACCGCAAGTAAGATAACTCTAAAAGATAGTCTATACCGCAAGTAAGATATGTAGTCTATACCGCAAGTAAGATATGTAGTGTATACCGCAAGTAAGATGTGTAGTCTATACCGCAATTAAGATATGTAGTCTATACCGCAAGTAAGATGTGTAGTCTATACCGCAAGTAAGATGTGTAGTCTATACCGCAAGTAAGATGTGTAGTCTATTTCGCAAGTAAGATGTGTAGTCTATACAGCAAGTAAGATGTGTAGTCTATACCTCAAGTAAGATGTGTAGTCTATACCGCATCTAAGATGTGTAGTCTATACCGCAAGTTCGATGTGTGGTCAACACCACAAGTAAGATGTGTAGTCTATACCGCAAGTAAGATGTGTAGTCTATACCGCAAGTAAGATGTGTAGTCTATATCGCAAGTAAGATGTGTAGTCTATACCGCAAGTAACATGTGTAGTCTATACCGCAAGTAAGATGTGTAGTCTATACCGCAAGTAATATGTGTAGTCATATACCGCAAGTAAGATGTGTAGTCTATACCGCAAGTAAGATGTGTAGTCTATACCGCAAGTAAGATGTGTAGTCTATACCGCAAGTAAGATATGTAGTCTATACCACAAGCAAGATGTGTAGTCTATACCGCAAGTAAGATATGTAGTCTATACCGCAAGTAAGATATGTAGTCTATACCGCAAGTAAGATGTGTAGTCTATACCGCTAGTAAGATGCTTAGTCTATACCGCAAGTAAGATGTGTAGTCTATACCGCAAGTAAAATGTGTAGTCTATACCGCAAGTAAGATGTGTAGTGTATACCGCAAGTAATATGTGTAGTCTATACCGCAAGTAAGATGTGTAGTCTATACCGCAAGTAACATGTGTAGTCTATACCGCAAGTAAGATATGTAGTCTATACCGCAAGTAAGATGTGTAGTCTATACCGCAAGTAAGATGTGTAGTCTATACCGCAAGTAAGATATGTAGTCTGTACCCAAGTAAGATGTGAAGTCTATACCCAAGTAAGATATGTAGTCTATACCGCAAGTAAGATGTGTAGTCTATACCGCAAGTAAGATGTGTAGTCTATACCCCACGTAAGATGTGTAGTCTATACCGCAAGTAAGATGTGTAGTATATACCGCAAGTAAGATGTGTAATCTATACCGCAAGTAAGATGTGTAGTCTATACCCCAAGTAAGATGTGTTATCTATACCGCAAGTAAGATGTGTAGTCTATACCGCAAGTAAGATGTTTAGTCTATACCGCAAGTAAGATATGTAGTCTATACCGCAAGTAAGATGTGTAGTCTATACCGCTAGTAAGATGCTTAGTCTATACCGCAAGTAAGATGTGTAGTCTATACCGCAAGTAAGATGTGTAGTTTATACCGCAAGTAAGATGTGTAGTCTATACCGCAAGTAGGATGTGTAGTCTATACCGCAAGTAAGATGTGTAGTCTATACCACAAGTAAGATGTGTAGTCTATACCGCAAGTAAGATGTGTAGTCTCTTTCGCAAGTAAGATGTGTAGTCTATACCGCAAGTAAGATGTGTAGTCTATACCTCAAGTAAGATGTGTAGTCTATACCGCAAGTAAGATATGTAGTCTATACCGCAAGTAAGATATGTAGTGTATACCGCAAGTAAGATGTGTAGTCTATACCGCAATTAAGATATGTAGTCTATACCGCAAGTAAGATGTGTAGTCTATACCGCAAGTAAGATGTGTAGTCTATACCGCAAGTAAGATGAGTAGTCTATTTCGCAAGTAAGATGTGTAGTCTATACCGCAAGTAAGATGTGTAGTCTATAACTCAAGTAAGATGTGTAGTCTATACCGCAAGTAAGATGTGTAGTCTATACCGCAAGTAAGATGTGTAGTCTATACCGCAAGTAAGATATGTAGTCTATACCGCAAGTAAGATGTGTAGTCTATACCGCAAGTAAGATGTGTAGTCTATGCCGCAAGTAAGATGTGTAGTCTATACCGCAAGTATAATGTGTAGTCTCTACCGCAAGTAAGATATGTAGTCTATACCGCAAGTAAGATGTGTAGGCTAGTCTATACCGCAAATAAGATATGTAGTATATAACGCAAGTAAGATGTGTAGTCTATACCGCAAGTAGGATGTGTAGTCTATACCGCAAGTAAGATGTGTAGTCTATACCACAAGTAAGATGTGTAGTCTATACCGCAAGTAAGATGTGTAGTCTATTTCGCAAGTAAGATGTGTAGTCTATACCGCAAGTAAGATGTGTAGTCTATACCTCAAGTAAGATGTGTAGTCTATACCGCAAGTAAGATATGTAGTCTATACCGCAAGTAAGATATGTAGTGTATACCGCAAGTAAGATGTGTAGTCTATACCGCAATTAAGATATGTAGTCTATACCGCAAGTAAGATGTGTAGTCTATACCGCAAGTAAGATGTGTAGTCTATACCGCAAGTAAGATGTGTAGTCTATTTCGCAAGTAAGATGTGTAGTCTATACCGCAAGTAAGATGTGTAGTCTATAACTCAAGTAAGATGTGTAGTCTATACCGCAAGTAAGATGTGTAGTCTCTACCGCAAGTAAGATGTGTAGTCTATACCGCAAGTAAGATATGTAGTCTATACCGCAAGTAAGATGTGTAGTCTATACCGCAAGTAAGATGTGTAGTCTATGCCGCAAGTAAGATGTGTAGTCTATACCGCAAGTATAATGTGTAGTCTATACCGCAAGTAAGATATGTAGTCTATACCGCAAGTAAGATGTGTAGGCTAGTCTATACCGCAAGTAAGATATGTAGTATATAACGCAAGTAAGATGTGTAGTCTATACCACAAGTAGGATGTGTAGTCTATACCGCAAGTAAGATGTGTAGTCTATACCACAAGTAAGATGTGTAGTCTATACCGCAAGTAAAATGTGTAGTCAATACCGCAAGTAAGATGTGTAGTCTATACCGCAAGTAAGATGTGTAGTCTATACCGCAAGTAAGATGTGTAGTCTATACTGTAAGTAACATGTGTAGTCTATACCGCAAGTAAGATGTGTAGTCTATACCGCAAGTAATATGTGTAGTCTATACCGCAAGTAAGATGTGTAGTCTATACCGCAAGTAAGATGTGTAGTCTATACCGCAAGTAAGATAAGCAGTCTATACCGCAAGTAAGATATGTAGTCTATACCGCAAGCAAGATGTGTAGTCTATACCGCAAGTAAGATATGTAGTCTATACCGCAAGTAAGATGTGTAGTCTATACCGCATGTAAGATGTGTAGTATATACCGCAAGTAAGATGTGTAGTCTATACCGCAAGTAAGATGTGTAGTCTATACCGCAAGTAAGATGTGTAGTCTATACCGCAAGTAAGATGTGTAGTCTATGCCGCAAGTAAGATGTGTAGTCTATACCGCAAGTTCGATGTGTAGTCTACACCACAAGTAAGATGTGTAGTCTATACCGCAAATAAGATGTGTTGTCCATACCGCAAGTAAGATGTGTAGTCTATACCGCAAGTAAGATATGTAGTCTATACCGCAAGTAAGATGTGTAGTATATACCGCAAAAAAGATGTGTAGTCTATACCGCAAGTAAAATGTGTAGTCTATACCGCACCTAAGATGTGTAGTCTATACCTCAAGTAAGATGTGTAGTCTATACCGCAAGTAAAATGTGTAGTCTATATCGCAAGTAAGATATGTATTCTATACCGCAAGTAAGATGTGTAATCTATACCGCAAGAAAGATGTGTAGTCTATACCGCAAGTAAGATGTGTAGTCTATACCGCAAGTAAGATGTGTAGTCTATACCGCAAGTTCGATGTGTGGTCTACACCACAAGTAAGATGTGTAGTCTATACCGCAAGTAAGATGTGTAGTCTATACCGCAAGTAAGATGTGTAGTCTATACCGCAAGTAAGATGTGTAGTCTATACCGCAAGTAACATGTGTAGTCTATACCGCAAGTAAGATGTGTAGTCTATACCGCAAGTAAGATGTGTAGTCTATACCGCAAGTAAGATGTGTAGTCTATACCGCAAGTAAGATGTGTAGTCTATGCCGCAAGTAAGATGTGTAGTCTATACCGCAAGTTCGATGTGTAGTCTACACCACAAGTAAGATGTGTAGTCTATACCGCAAATAAGATGTGTTGTCTATACCGCAAGTAACATGTGTAGTCTATACCGCAAGTAAGATATGTAGTCTATACCGCAAGTAAGATGTGTAGTATATACCGCAAAAAAGATGTGTAGTCTATACCGCAAGTAAAATGTGTAGTCTATACCGCACCTAAGATGTGTAGTCTATACCTCAAGTAAGATGTGTAGTCTATACCGCAAGTAAGATGTGTAGTCTATATCGCAAGTAAGATATGTAGTCTATACCGCAAGTAAGATGTGTAATCTATACCGCAAGTAAGATGTGTAGTCTATACCTCAAGTAAGATGTGTAGTCTATACCGCAAGTAAGATATGTAGTCTATACCGCAAGTAAGATATGTAGTGTATACCGCAAGTAAGATGTGTAGTCTATACCGCAATTAAGATATGTAGTCTATACCGCAAGTAAGATGTGTAGTCTATACCGCAAGTAAGATGTGTAGTCTATACCGCAAGTAAGATGTGTAGTCTATTTCGCAAGTAAGATGTGTAGTCTATACCGCAAGTAAGATGTGTAGTCTATACCTCAAGTAAGATGTGTAGTCTATACCGCAAGTAAGATGTGTAGTCTATAACTCAAGTAAGATGTGTAGTCTATACCGCAAGTAAGATGTGTAGTCTATACCGCAAGTAAGATGTGTAGTCTATACCGCAAGTAAGATATGTAGTCTATACCGCAAGTAAGATGTGTAGTCTATACTGCAAGTAAGATATGTAGTCTATGCCGCAAGTAAGATGTGTAGTCTATACCGCAAGTATAATGTGTAGTCTATACCGCAAGTAAGATATGTAGTCTATACCGCAAGTAAGATGTGTAGGCTAGTCTATACCGCAAGTAAGATATGTAGTATATAACGCAAGTAAGATGTGTAGTCTATACCGCAAGTAGGATGTGTAGTCTATACCGCAAGTAAGATGTGTAGTCTATACCGCAAGTAAGATGTGTAGTCTATACCGCAAGTAAGATGTGTAGTCTATACCGCAAGTAAGATGTGTAGTCTATACCGCAAGTAAGATGTGTAGTCTATGCCGCAAGTAAGATGTGTAGTCTATACCGCAAGTTCGATGTGTAGTCTACACCACAAGTAAGATGTGTAGTCTATACCGCAAATAAGATGTGTTGTCTATACCGCAAGTAACATGTGTAGTCTATACCGCAAGTAAGATATGTAGTCTATACCGCAAGTAAGATGTGTAGTATATACCGCAAAAAAGATGTGTAGTCTATACCGCAAGTAAAATGTGTAGTCTATACCGCACCTAAGATGTGTAGTCTATACCTCAAGTAAGATGTGTAGTCTATACCGCAAGTAAGATGTGTAGTCTATATCGCAAGTAAGATATGTAGTCTATACCGCAAGTAAGATGTGTAATCTATACCGCAAGTAAGATGTGTAGTCTATACCTCAAGTAAGATGTGTAGTCTATACCGCAAGTAAGATATGTAGTCTATACCGCAAGTAAGATATGTAGTGTATACCGCAAGTAAGATGTGTAGTCTATACCGCAATTAAGATATGTAGTCTATACCGCAAGTAAGATGTGTAGTCTATACCGCAAGTAAGATGTGTAGTCTATACCGCAAGTAAGATGTGTAGTCTATTTCGCAAGTAAGATGTGTAGTCTATACCGCAAGTAAGATGTGTAGTCTATACCTCAAGTAAGATGTGTAGTCTATACCGCAAGTAAGATGTGTAGTCTATAACTCAAGTAAGATGTGTAGTCTATACCACAAGTAAGATGTGTAGTCTATACCGCAAGTAAGATGTGTAGTCTATACCGCAAGTAAGATATGTAGTCTATACCGCAAGTAAGATGTGTAGTCTATACCGCAAAAAAGATGTGTAGTCTATACCGCAAGTAAAATGTGTAGTCTATACCGCACCTAAGATGTGTAGTCTATACCTCAAGTAAGATGTGTAGTCTATACCGCAAGTAAGATGTGTAGTCTATATCGCAAGTAAGATATGTAGTCTATACCGCAAGTAAGATGTGTAATCTATACCGCAAGTAAGATGTGTAGTCTATACCTCAAGTAAGATGTGTAGTCTATACCGCAAGTAAGATATGTAGTCTATACCGCAAGTAAGATATGTAGTGTATACCGCAAGTAAGATGTGTAGTCTATACCGCAATTAAGATATGTAGTCTATACCGCAAGTAAGATGTGTAGTCTATACCGCAAGTAAGATGTGTAGTCTATACCGCAAGTAAGATGTGTAGTCTATTTCGCAAGTAAGATGTGTAGTCTATACCGCAAGTAAGATGTGTAGTCTATACCTCAAGTAAGATGTGTAGTCTATACCGCAAGTAAGATGTGTAGTCTATAACTCAAGTAAGATGTGTAGTCTATACCGCAAGTAAGATGTGTAGTCTATACCGCAAGTAAGATGTGTAGTCTATACCGCAAGTAAGATATGTAGTCTATACCGCAAGTAAGATGTGTAGTCTATACCGCAAGTAAGATATGTAGTCTATGCCGCAAGTAAGATGTGTAGTCTATACCGCAAGTATAATGTGTAGTCTATACCGCAAGTAAGATATGTAGTCTATACCGCAAGTAAGATGTGTAGGCTAGTCTATACCGCAAGTAAGATATGTAGTATATAACGCAAGTAAGATGTGTAGTCTATACCGCAAGTAGGATGTGTAGTCTATACCGCAAGTAAGATGTGTAGTCTATACCACAAGTAAGATGTGTAGTCTATACCGCAAGTAAGATGTGTAGTCTATTTTGCAAGTAAGATGTGTAGTCTATACCGCAAGTAAGATGTGTAGTCTATACCTCAAGTAAGATGTGTAGTCTATACCGCAAGTAAGATATGTAGTCTATACCGCAAGTAAGATATGTAAATATTCACACATTAAACATAAAAGTGACTAAATATTCACTTTAAACATAAAAGTGACTAAATATTCAATTTAAACATAAATGTGATTAAATATTCACACTTTAAACATAAAAGTGACTAAATATTCACACTTTAAACATAAAACTGACTAAATATTCACTTTAACCATAAAAGTGACTAAATATTCAATTTAAACATAAAAGTGACTAAATATTCACTTTAAACATAAAAGTGACTAAATATTCACTTTAAACATAAAAGTGACTAAATATTCACACATTAAACATAAAAGTGACTAAATATTCACTTTAAACATAAAAGTGGCTAAATATTCAATTTAAACATAAAAGTGATTAAATATTCACTTTAAACATAACAATGACTAAATATTTACACTTTAAACATAAAAGTCACACAATATATTTACTTTAAACATAAAAGTGACTAAATATTCAATTTAAACATAAAAGTGACTAAATATTCACTTTAAACATAAAAGTGACTAAATATTCACTTTAAACATAAAAGTGACTAAATATTTACACTTTAAACATAAAAGTGACTAAATATTCACTTTAAACATAAAAGTGACTAAATATTCAATTTAAACATAAAAGTGACTAAATATTCACTTTAAACATAAAAGTGACTAAATATCACACTTTAAACATAAAAGTGACTAAATATTTACTTTTAACATAAAAGTGACTAAATATTCACACTTTAAACATAAAAGTGACTAAGTATTCACACTTTAAACATAAAAGTGACTAAATAATCACTTTAAACATAAAAGTGACTAAATAATCACACTTTAAACATAAAAGTGACTAGATTCACTTTAAACATAAAAGTGACTAAATATTCAATTTAAACATAAAATTGACTAAATATTCACTTTAAACATAAAAGTGACTAAATATTCACTTTAAACATAAAAGTGACTAAATATTCACACATTAAACATAAAAGTGACTAAATATTCACTTTAAACATAAAAGTGACTAAATATTCAATTAAAACATAAAAGTGATTAAATATTCACTTTAAACATAAAAATGACTAAATATTCACACTTTAAACATAAAAGTGACTAAATATTCAGTTTAAACATAAAAGTGACTAAATATTCAATTTAAACATAAAAGTGACTAAATATTCACACTTTAAACATGAAAGTGACTAAATATTCACTTTAAACATAAAAGTGACTAAATATTCACTTTAAACATAAAAATGACTAAATATTCACACTTTAAACATAAAAGTGACTAAATATTCACTTTAAACATAAAAATGACAAAATATTCACACTTTAAACATAAAAGTGACTAAATATTCAATTTAAACATAAAAATGACTAAATTTTCACTTTAAACATAAAAGTGAATAAATGTCATACTTTAAACATAAAAGTGACTAAATATTCACTTTAAACATAAAAGTGACTAAATATTCACACATTAAACATAAAAGTGACTAAATATTCACTTTAAACATAAAAGTGGCTAAATATTCAATTTAAACATAAAAGTGATTAAATATTCACTTTAAACATAACAATGACTAAATATTTACACTTTAAACATAAAAGTGACTAAATATTCACTTTAAACATAAAAGTGACTAAATATTCACTTTAAACTTAAAAGTGACTAAATATTTACTTTAAACATAAAAGTGACTAAATATTCACTTTAAACATAAAAGTGACTAAATATTCACACTTTAAACATAAAAGTGACTAAATATTCACTTTAAACATAAAAGTGACTAAATATTCAATTTAAACATAAAAGTGACTAAATATTCACTTTAAACATAAAAGTGACTAAATATCACACTTTAAACATAAAAGTGACTAAATATTTACTTTTAACATAAAAGTGACTAAATATTCACACTTTAAACATAAAAGTGACTAAGTATTCACACTTTAAACATAAAAGTGACTAAATAATCACTTTAAACATAAAAGTGACTAAATATTCACACTTTAAACATAAAAGTGACTAAAGATTCACTTTAAACATAAAAGTGACTAAATATTCAATTTAAACATAAAAGTGACTAAATATTCACTTAAAACATAAAAGTGACTAAATATTCACTTTAAACATAAAAGTGACTAAATATTCACACATTAAACATAAAAGTGACTAAATATTCACACATTAAAAATAAAAGTGACTAAATATTCACTTTAAACATAAAAGTGACTAAATATTCAATTTAAACAAAAAAGTGATTAAATATTCACTTTAAACATAAAAATGACTAAATATTCACACTTTAAACATAAAAGTGACTAAATATTCAATTTAAACATAAAAGTGACTAAATATTCAATTTAAACATAAAAGTGACTAAATATTCAATTTAAACATAAAAAAGACTAAATATTCAATTTAAACATGAAAGTGACTAAGGATTCACTTTAAACATAAAAGTGACTAAAAATTCAATTTAAACATAAAAATGACTAAATATTCACACTTTAAACATAAAAGTGACTAAATATTCACTTTAAACATAAAAGTGACTAAATATTCACTTTAAAGATAAAAGTGACTAAATATTCACTTTAAACTTAAAAGTGACTAAATATTCACTTTAAACATAAAAATGACAAAATATTCACACTTTAAACATAAAAGTGACTAAATATTCACTTTAAACATAAAAGTGACTAAATATTCAATTTAAACATAAAAGTGACTAAATATTCAATTTAAACATGAAAGTGACAAAATATTCACACTTTAAACATAAAAGTGACTAAATATTCACTTTAAACATAAAAATGACAAAATATTCACACATTAAAAATAAAAATGACTAAATATTCACTTTAAACATAAAAGTGACTAAATATTCAATTTAAACAAAAAAGTGATTAAATATTCACTTTAAACATAAAAATGACTAAATATTCACACTTTAAACATAAAAGTGACACAATATATTTACTTTAAACATAAAAGTGACTAAATATTCAATTTAAAAATAAAAGTGACTAAATATTCAATTTAAACATGAAAGTGACTAAATATTCACTTTAAACATAAAAAGTGACTAAATATTCACTTTAAACATAAAAATGACTAAATATTCACTTTAAACATAAAAGTGACTAAATATTCACACATTAAACATAAAAGTGACTAAATATTCACACTTTAAACATAAAAGTGACTAAATATTCACACTTTAATCATAAAAAGTGACTTAATATTCACTATAAACATAAAAGTGACTAAATATTCAATTTAAACATAAAAGTGACTAAATATTCACTTTAAACATAAAAGTGACTAAATATTCACTTTAAACATAAAAGTGACTAAATATTCACACATTAAACATAAAAGTGACTAAATATTCACTTTAAACATAAAAGTGGCTAAATATTCAATTTAAACATAAAAGTGATTAAATATTCACTTTAAACATAACAATGACTAAATATTTACACTTTAAACATAAAAGTGACTAAATATTCACTTTAAACATAAAAGTGACTAAATATTCACTTTAAACTTAAAAGTGACTAAATATTCACTTTAAACATAAAAGTGACTAAATATTCACTTTAAACATAAAAGTGACTAAATATTCACACTTTAAACATAAAAGTGACTAAATATTCACACTTTAAACATAAAAGTGACTAAATATTCAATTTAAACATAAAAGTGACTAAATATTCACTTTAAACATAAAAGTGACTAAATATCACACTTTAAACATAAAAGTGGCTAAATATTTACTTTTAACATAAAAGTGACTAAATATTCACACTTTAAACATAAAAGTGACTAAGTATTCACACTTTAAACATAAAAGTGACTAAATAATCACTTTAAACATAAAAGTGACTAAATATTCACACTTTAAACATAAAAGTGACTAAAGATTCACTTTAAACATAAAAGTGACTAAATATTCAATTTAAACATAAAAGTGACTTAATATTTACTTAAAACATAAAAGTGACTAAATATTCACTTTAAACATAAAAGTGACTAAATATTCACACATTAAACATAAAAGTGACTAAATATTCACTTTAAACATAAAAGTGACTAAATATTCAATTAAAACATAAAAGTGATTAAATATTCACTTTAAACATAAAAATGACTAAATATTCACTTTAAACATAAAAATGACTAAATATTCACACTTTAAACATAAAAGTGACTAAATATTCAATTAAAACATAAAAGTGACTAAATATTCACACTTTAAACATAAAAGTGACTAAATATTCACTATAAACATAAAAGTGACTAAATATTTACTATAAACATAAAAGTGACTAAATATTCACTTTAAACATAAAAGTGACTAAATATTCACTTTAAACATAAAAGTGACTAAATATTCACTTTAAACATAAAAGTGACTAAATATTCACACATTAAACATAAAAGTGACCAAATATTCACTTTAAACATAAAAGTGGCTAAATATTCAATTTAAACATAAAAGTGATCAAATATTCACTTTAAACATAAAAGTGACTAAATATACACTTTAAACATAAAAGTGACTAAATATTCACTTTAAACTTAAAAGTGACTAAATATTCACTTTAAACATAAAAGTGACTAAATATTCACTTTAAACATAAAAGTGACTAAATATTCACACTTTAAACATAAAAGTGACTAAATATTCACTTTAAACATAAAAGTGACTAAATATTCACTTTAAACATAAAAGTGACTAAATATTCAATTTAAACATAAAAGCGACTAAATATTCACTTTAAACATAAAAGTGACTATATATTTACTTTTAACATAAAAGTGACTATATATTTACTTTTAACATAAAAGTGACTAAATATTCACACTTTAAACATAAAAGTGACTAAATAATCACTTTAAACATAAAAGTGACTAAATATTCACACTTTAAACCTAAAAGTGACTAAAGATTCACTTTAAACCTAAAAGTGACTAAAGATTCACTTTAAACATAAAAGTGACTAAATATTCAATTTAAACATAAAAGTGACTAAATATTCACTTAAAACATAAAAGTGACTAAATATTCACTTTAAACATAAAATTGACTAAATATTCACACATTAAACATAAAAGTGACTAAATATTCACTTTAAACATAAAAATGACTAAATATTCAATTAAAACATAAAAGTGATTAAATATTCACTTTAAACATAAAAATGACTAAATATTCACACTTTAAACATAAAAGTGACTAAATATTCACTTAAAACATAAAAGTGACTAAATATTCAATTTAAACATAAAAGTGACTAAATATTCAATTTAAACATGAAAGTGACTAAATATTCACTTTAAACATAAAAGTGACTAAATATTCACTTTAAACATAAAAATGACTAAATATTCACACTTTAAACATAAAAGTGACTAAATATTCACTTTAAACTTAAAAGTGACTAAATATTCACTTTAAACATAAAAATGACAAAATATTCACACTTTAAACATAAAAGTGACTAAATATTCAATTTAAACATAAAAGTGACTAAAGATTCACTTTAAACATAAAAGTGACTAAATATTCACTTTAAACTTAAAAGAGACTAAATATTCACTTTAAACATAAAAAGTGACTAAATATTCACTTTAAACATAAAAGTGACTAAATATTCACACTTTAAACATAAAAGTGACTAAATATTCACTTTAAACATAAAAGTGACTAAATATTCTCTTTAAACATAAAAGTGACTAAATATTCATACTTTAAACATAAAAGTGACTAAGTATTCACACTTTAAACATAAAAGTGACTAAATAATCACTTTAAACATAAAAGTGACTAAATATTCACACTTTAAACATAAAAGTGACTAAAGATTCACTTGAAACATAAAAGTGACTAAATATTCAATTTAAACATAAAAGTGACTAAATATTCACTTAAAACATAAAAGTGACTAAATATTCACTTTAAACATAAAAGTGACTAAATATTCACACATTAAACATAAAAGTGACTAAATATTCACTTTAAACATAAAAGTGACTAAATATTCAATTAAAACATAAAAGTGATTAAATATTCACTTTAAACATAAAAATGACTAAATATTCACACTTTAAACATAAAAGTGACTAAATATTCACTTTAAACATAAAAGTGACTAAATATTCAATTTAAACATAAAAGTGACTAAATATTCAATTTAAACATGAAAGTGACTAAATATTCACTTTAAACATAAAAGTGACTAAATATTCACTTTAAACATAAAAATGACTAAATATTCACACTTTAAACATAAAAGTGACTAAATATTCACTTTAAACATAAAAGTGACTAAATATTCACTTTAAACATAAAAGTGACTAAATATTCACTTTAAACTTAAAAGTGACTAAATATTCACTTTAAACATAAAAATGACAAAATATTCACACTTTAAACATAAAATGGACTAAATATTCAATTTAAACATAAAAGTGACTAAATATTCACTTTAAACATAAAAGTGAATAAATGTCATACTTTAAACATAAAAGTGACTAAAGATTCACTTTAAACATAAAAGTGACTAAATATTCACTTTAAACTTAAAAGTGACTAAATATTCACTTTAAACATAAAAGTGACTAAATATTCACACTTTAAACATAAAAGTGACTAAATATTCACTTTAAACATAAAAGTGACTAAATATTCACTTTAAACATAAAAGTGACTAAATATTCACACATTAAACATAAAAGTGACTAAATATTCACTTTAAACATAAAAGTGACTAAATATTCAATTTAAACATAAATGTGATTAAATATTCACACTTTAAACATAAAAGTGACTAAGTATTCACACTTTAAACATAAAAGTGACTAAATATTCACACTTTAAACATAAAACTGACTAAATATTAACTATAAACATAAAAGTGACTAAATATTCAATTTAAACATAAAAGTGACTAAATATTCACTTTAAACATAAAAGTGACTAAATATTCACTTTAAACATAAAAGTGACTAAATATTCACACATTAAAAATAAAAGTGACTAAATATTCACTTTGAACATAAAAGTGACTAAATATTCAATTTAAACAAAAAAGTGATTAAATATTCACTTTAAACATAAAAATGACTAAATATTCACACTTTAAACATAAAAGTGACACAATATATTTACTTTAAACATAAAAGTGACTAAATATTCAATTTAAACATAAAAGTGACTAAATATTCAATTTAAACATGAAAGTGACTAAATATTCACTTTAAACATAAAAGTGACTAAATATTCACTTTAAACATAAAAATGACTAAATATTCACTTTAAACATAAAAGTGACTAAATATTCACACATTAAACATAAAAGTGACTAAATATTCACACTTTAAACATAAAAGTGACTAAATATTCACACTTTAAACATAAAAGTGACACAATATATTTACTTTAAACATAAAAGTGACTAAATATTCAATTTAAACATAAAAGTGACTAATTATTCAATTTAAACATGAAAGTGACTAAATATTCACTTTAAACATAAAAGTGACTAAATATTCACTTTAAACATAAAAATGACTAAATATTCACTTTAAACATAAAAGTGACTAAATATTCACACATTAAACATAAAAGTGACTAAATATTCACACTTTAAACATAAAAGTGACTAAATATTCACACTTTAAACATAAAAGTGACTTAATATTCACTATAAACATAAAAGTGACTAAATATTCAATTTAAACATAAAAGTGACTAAATATTCACTTTAAACATAAAAGTGACTAAATATTCACTTTAAACATAAAAGTGACTAAATATTCACACATTAAACATAAAAGTGACTAAATATTCACTTTAAACATAAAAGTGGCTAAATATTCAATTTAAACATAAAAGTGATTAAATATTCACTTTAAACATAACAATGACTAAATATTTACACTTTAAACATAAAAGTGACTAAATATTCACTTTAAACATAAAAGTGACTAAATATTCACTTTAAACTTAAAAGTGACTAAATATTCACTTTAAACATAAAAGTGACTAAATATTCACTTTAAACATAAAAGTGACTAAATATTCACACTTTTAACATAAAAGTGACTAAGTATTCACACTTTAAACATAAAAGTGACTAAATAATCACTTTAAACATAAAAGTGACTAAATATTCACACTTTAAACATAAAAGTGACTAAAGATTCACTTTAAACATAAAAGTGACTAAATATTCAATTTAAACATAAAAGTGACTAAATATTTACTTAAAACATAAAAGTGACTAAATATTCACTTTAAACATAAAAGTGACTAAATATTCACACATTAAACATAAAAGTGACTAAATATTCACTTTAAACATAAAAGTGACTAAATATTCAATTAAAACATAAAAGTGATTAAATATTCACTTTAAACATAAAAATGACTAAATATCTCACTTTAAACATAAAAATGACTAAATATTCACACTTTAAACATAAAAGTGACTAAATATTCAATTAAACATAAAAGTGACTAAATATTCACACTTTAAACATAAAAGTGACTAAATATTCACTATAAACATAAAAGTGACTAAATATTTACTATAAACATAAAAGTGACTAAATATTCACTTTAAACATAAAAGTGACTAAATATTCACTTTAAACATAAAAAGTGACTAAATATTCACTTTAAACATAAAAGTGACTAAATATTCACACATTAAACATAAAAGTGACCAAATATTCACTTAAACATAAAAGTGGCTAAATATTCAATTTAAACATAAAAGTGATCAAATATTCACTTTAAACATAAAAGTGACTAAATATACACTTTAAACATAAAAGTGACTAAATATTCACTTTAAACTTAAAAGTGACTAAATATTCACTTTAAACATAAAAGTGACTAAATATTCACTTTAAACATAAAAGTGACTAAATATTCACACTTTAAACATAAAAGTGACTAAATATTCACTTTAAACATAAAAGTGACTAAATATTCACTTTAAACATAAAAGTGACTAAATATTCAATTTAAACATAAAAGCGACTAAATATTCACTTTAAACATAAAAGTGACTATATATTTACTTTTAACATAAAAGTGACTATATATTTTACTTTTAACATAAAAGTGACTAAATATTCACACTTTAAACATAAAAGTGACTAAATAATCACTTTAAACATAAAAGTGACTAAATATTCACACTTTAAACCTAAAAGTGACTAAAGATTCACTTTAAACCTAAAAGTGACTAAAGATTCACTTTAAACATAAAAGTGACTAAATATTCAATTTAAACATAAAAGTGACTAAATATTCACTTAAAACATAAAAGTGACTAAATATTCACTTTAAACATAAAATTGACTAAATATTCACACATTAAACATAAAAGTGACTAAATATTCACTTTAAAATAAAAATGACTAAATATTCAATTAAAACATAAAAGTGATTAAATATTCACTTTAAACATAAAAATGACTAAATATTCACACTTTAAACATAAAAGTGACTAAATATTCACTTAAAACATAAAAGTGACTAAATATTCAATTTAAACATAAAAGTGACTAAATATTCAATTTAAACATGAAAGTGACTAAATATTCACTTTAAACATAAAAGTGACTAAATATTCACTTTAAACATAAAAATGACTAAATATTCACACTTTAAACATAAAAGTGACTAAATATTCACTTTAAACTTAAAAGTGACTAAATATTCACTTTAAACATAAAAATGACAAAATATTCACACTTTAAACATAAAAGTGACTAAATATTCAATTTAAACATAAAAGTGACTAAAGATTCACTTTAAACATAAAAGTGACTAAATATTCACTTTAAACTTAAAAGAGACTAAATATTCACTTTAAACATAAAAGTGACTAAATATTCACTTTAAACATAAAAGTGACTAAATATTCACACTTTAAACATAAAAGTGACTAAATATTCACTTTAAACATAAAAGTGACTAAATATTCTCTTTAAACATAAAAGTGACTAAATATTCATACTTTAAACATAAAAGTGACTAAGTATTCACACTTTAAACATAAAAGTGACTAAATAATCACTTTAACATAAAAGTGACTAAATATTCACACTTTAAACATAAAAGTGACTAAAGATTCACTTGAAACATAAAAGTGACTAAATATTCAATTTAAACATAAAAGTGACTAAATATTCACTTAAAACATAAAAGTGACTAAATATTCACTTTAAACATAAAAGTGACTAAATATTCACACATTAAACATAAAAGTGACTAAATATTCACTTTAAACATAAAAGTGACTAAATATTCAATTAAAACATAAAAGTGATTAAATATTCACTTTAAACATAAAAATGACTAAATATTCACACTTTAAACATAAAAGTGACTAAATATTCACTTTAAACATAAAAGTGACTAAATATTCAATTTAAACATAAAAGTGACTAAATATTCAATTTAAACATGAAAGTGACTAAATATTCACTTTAAACATAAAAGTGACTAAATATTCACTTTAAACATAAAAATGACTAAATATTCACACTTTAAACATAAAAGTGACTAAATATTCACTTTAAACATAAAAGTGACTAAATATTCACTTTAAAGATAAAAGTGACTAAATATTCACTTTAAACTTAAAAGTGACTAAATATTCACTTTAAACATAAAAATGACAAAATATTCACACTTTAAACATAAAATGGACTAAATATTCAATTTAAACATAAAAGTGACTAAATATTCACTTTAAACATAAAAGTGAATAAATGTCATACTTTAAACATAAAAGTGACTAAAGATTCACTTTAAACATAAAAGTGACTAAATATTCACTTTAAACTTAAAAGTGACTAAATATTCACTTTAAACATAAAAGTGACTAAATATTCACACTTTAAACATAAAAGTGACTAAATATTCACTTTAAACATAAAAGTGACTAAATATTCACTTTAAACATAAAAGTGACTAAATATTCACACATTAAACATAAAAGTGACTAAATATTCACTTTAAACATAAAAGTGACTAAATATTCAATTTAAACATAAATGTGATTAAATATTCACACTTTAAACATAAAAGTGACTAAGTATTCACACTTTAAACATAAAAGTGACTAAATATTCACACTTTAAACATAAAACTGACTAAATATTAACTATAAACATAAAAGTGACTAAATATTCAATTTAAACATAAAAGTGACTAAATATTCACTTTAAACATAAAAGTGACTAAATATTCACTTTAAACATAAAAGTGACTAAATATTCACACATAAAAATTAAAGGGACTAAATATTCACTTTGAACATAAAAGTGACTAAATATTCAATTTAAACAAAAAAGTGATTAAATATTCACTTTAAACATAAAAATGACTAAATATTCACACTTTAAACATAAAAGTGACACAATATATTTACTTTAAACATAAAAGTGACTAAATATTCAATTTAAACATAAAAGTGACTAAATATTCAATTTAAACATGAAAGTGACTAAATATTCACTTTAAACATAAAAGTGACTAAATATTCACTTTAAACATAAAAATGACTAAATATTCACTTTAAACATAAAAGTGACTAAATATTCACACATTAAACATAAAAGTGACTAAATATTCACACTTTAAACATAAAAGTGACTAAATATTCACACTTTAAACATAAAAGTGACACAATATATTTACTTTAAACATAAAAGTGACTAAATATTCAATTTAAACATAAAAGTGACTAATTATTCAATTTAAACATGAAAGTGACTAAATATTCACTTTAAACATAAAAGTGACTAAATATTCACTTTAAACATAAAAATGACTAAATATTCACTTTAAACATAAAAGTGACTAAATATTCACACATTAAACATAAAAGTGACTAAATATTCACACTTTAAACATAAAAGTGACTAAATATTCACACTTTAAACATAAAAGTGACTTAATATTCACTATAAACATAAAAGTGACTAAATATTCAATTTAAACATAAAAGTGACTAAATATTCACTTTAAACATAAAAGTGACTAAATATTCACTTTAAACATAAAAGTGACTAAATATTCACACATTAAACATAAAAGTGACTAAATATTCACTTTAAACATAAAAGTGGCTAAATATTCAATTTAAACATAAAAGTGATTAAATATTCACTTTAAACATAACAATGACTAAATATTTACACTTTAAACATAAAAGTGACTAAATATTCACTTTAAACATAAAAGTGACTAAATATTCACTTTAAACTTAAAAGTGACTAAATATTCACTTTAAACATAAAAGTGACTAAATATTCACTTTAAACATAAAAGTGACTAAATATTCACACTTTTAACATAAAAGTGACTAAATATTCACTTTAAACATAAAAGTGACTAAATATTTAATTTAAACATAAAAGTGACTAAATATTCACTTTAAACATAAAAGTGACTAAATATCACACTTTAAACATAAAAGTGACTAAATATTTACTTTTAACATAAAAGTGACTAAATATTCACACATTAAACATAAAAGTGACTAAGTATTCACACTTTAAACATAAAAGTGACTAAATAATCACTTTAAACATAAAAGTGACTAAATATTCACACTTTAAACATAAAAGTGACTAAATATTCACTTTAAACATAAAATTGACTAAATATTCACACATTAAACATAAAAGTGACTAAATATTCACTTTAAACATAAAAATGACTAAATATTCAATTAAAACATAAAAGTGATTAAATATTCACTTTAAACATAAAAATGACTAAATATTCACACTTTAAACATAAAAGTGACTAAATATTCACTTAAAACATAAAAGTGACTAAATATTCAATTTAAACATAAAAGTGACTAAATATTCAATTTAAACATGAAAGTGACTAAATATTCACTTTAAACATAAAAGTGACTAAATATTCACTTTAAACATAAAAATGACTAAATATTCACACTTTAAACATAAAAGTGACTAAATATTCACTTTAAACTTAAAAGTGACTAAATATTCACTTTAAACATAAAAATGACAAAATATTCACACTTTAAACATAAAAGTGACTAAATATTCAATTTAAACATAAAAGTGACTAAAGATTCACTTTAAACATAAAAGTGACTAAATATTCACTTTAAACTTAAAAGAGACTAAATATTCACTTTAAACATAAAAGTGACTAAATATTCACTTTAAACATAAAAGTGACTAAATATTCACACTTTAAACATAAAAGTGACTAAATATTCACTTTAAACATAAAAGTGACTAAATATTCTCTTTAAACATAAAAGTGACTAAATATTCATACTTTAAACATAAAAGTGACTAAGTATTCACACTTTAAACATAAAAGTGACTAAATAATCACTTTAAACATAAAAGTGACTAAATATTCACACTTTAAACATAAAAGTGACTAAAGATTCACTTGAAACATAAAAGTGACTAAATATTCAATTTAAACATAAAAGTGACTAAATATTCACTTAAAACATAAAAGTGACTAAATATTCACTTTAAACATAAAAGTGACTAAATATTCACACATTAAACATAAAAGTGACTAAATATTCACTTTAAACATAAAAGTGACTAAATATTCAATTAAAACATAAAAGTGATTAAATATTCACTTTAAACATAAAAATGACTAAATATTCACACTTTAAACATAAAAGTGACTAAATATTCACTTTAAACATAAAAGTGACTAAATATTCAATTTAAACATAAAAGTGACTAAATATTCAATTTAAACATGAAAGTGACTAAATATTCACTTTAAACATAAAAGTGACTAAATATTCACTTTAAACATAAAAATGACTAAATATTCACACTTTAAACATAAAAGTGACTAAATATTCACTTTAAACATAAAAGTGACTAAATATTCACTTTAAAGATAAAAGTGACTAAATATTCACTTTAAACTTAAAAGTGACTAAATATTCACTTTAAACATAAAAATGACAAAATATTCACACTTTAAACATAAAATGGACTAAATATTCAATTTAAACATAAAAGTGACTAAATATTCACTTTAAACATAAAAGTGAATAAATGTCATACTTTAAACATAAAAGTGACTAAAGATTCACTTTAAACATAAAAGTGACTAAATATTCACTTTAAACTTAAAAGTGACTAAATATTCACTTTAAACATAAAAGTGACTAAATATTCACACTTTAAACATAAAAGTGACTAAATATTCACTTTAAACATAAAAGTGACTAAATATTCAATTTAAACATAAAAGTGATTAAATATTCACTTTAAACATAACAATGACTAAATATTTACACTTTAAACATAAAAGTGACTAAATATTCACTTTAAACATAAAAGTGACTAAATATTCACTTTAAACTTAAAAGTGACTAAATATTCACTTTAAACATAAAAGTGACTAAATATTCACTTTAAACATAAAAGTGACTAAATATTCACACTTTTAACATAAAAGTGACTAAATATTCACTTTAAACATAAAAGTGACTAAATATTTAATTTAAACATAAAAGTGACTAAATATTCACTTTAAACATAAAAGTGACTAAATATCACACTTTAAACATAAAAGTGACTAAATATTTACTTTTAACATAAAAGTGACTAAATATTCACACATTAAACATAAAAGTGACTAAGTATTCACACTTTAAACATAAAAGTGACTAAATAATCACTTTAAACATAAAAGTGACTAAATATTCACACTTTAAACATAAAAGTGACTAAATATTCACTTTAAACATAAAATTGACTAAATATTCACACATTAAACATAAAAGTGACTAAATATTCACTTTAAACATAAAAATGACTAAATATTCAATTAAAACATAAAAGTGATTAAATATTCACTTTAAACATAAAAATGACTAAATATTCACACTTTAAACATAAAAGTGACTAAATATTCACTTAAAACATAAAAGTGACTAAATATTCAATTTAAACATAAAAGTGACTAAATATTCAATTTAAACATGAAGTGACTAAATATTCACTTTAAACATAAAAGTGACTAAATATTCACTTTAAACATAAAAATGACTAAATATTCACACTTTAAACATAAAAGTGACTAAATATTCACTTTAAACTTAAAAGTGACTAAATATTCACTTTAAACATAAAAATGACAAAATATTCACACTTTAACATAAAAGTGACTAAATATTCAATTTAAACATAAAAGTGACTAAAGATTCACTTTAAACATAAAAGTGACTAAATATTCACTTTAAACTTAAAAGAGACTAAATATTCACTTTAAACATAAAAGTGACTAAATATTCACTTTAAACATAAAAGTGACTAAATATTCACACTTTAAACATAAAAGTGACTAAATATTCACTTTAAACATAAAAGTGACTAAATATTCTCTTTAAACATAAAAGTGACTAAATATTCATACTTTAAACATAAAAGTGACTAAGTATTCACACTTTAAACATAAAAGTGACTAAATAATCACTTTAAACATAAAAGTGACTAAATATTCACACTTTAAACATAAAAGTGACTAAAGATTCACTTGAAACATAAAAGTGACTATAAAAGTGACTAAATATTCACTTAAAACATAAAAGTGACTAAATATTCACTTTAAACATAAAAGTGACTAAATATTCACACATTAAACATAAAAGTGACTAAATATTCACTTTAAACATAAAAGTGACTAAATATTCAATTAAAACATAAAGTGATTAAATATTCACTTTAAACATAAAAATGACTAAATATTCACACTTTAAACATAAAAGTGACTAAATATTCACTTTAAACATAAAAGTGACTAAATATTCAATTTAAACATAAAAGTGACTAAATATTCAATTTAAACATGAAAGTGACTAAATATTCACTTTAAACATAAAAGTGACTAAATATTCACTTTAAACATAAAAATGACTAAATATTCACACTTTAAACATAAAGTGACTAAATATTCACTTTAAACATAAAAGTGACTAAATATTCACTTTAAAGATAAAAGTGACTAAATATTCACTTTAAACTTAAAAGTGACTAAATATTCACTTTAAACATAAAAATGACAAAATATTCACACTTTAAACATAAAATGGACTAAATATTTCAATTTAAACATAAAAGTGACTAAATATTCACTTTAAACATAAAAGTGAATAAATGTCATACTTTAAACATAAAAGTGACTAAAGATTCACTTTAAACATAAAAGTGACTAAATATTCACTTTAAACTTAAAAGTGACTAAATATTCACTTTAAACATAAAAGTGACTAAATATTCACACTTTAAACATAAAAGTGACTAAATATTCACTTTAAACATAAAAGTGACTAAATATTCACTTTAAACATAAAAGTGACTAAATATTCACACATTAAACATAAAAGTGACTAAATATTCACTTTAAACATAAAAGTGACTAAATATTCAATTTAAACATAAATGTGATTAAATATTCACACTTTAAACATAAAAGTGACTAAGTATTCACACTTTAAACATAAAAGTGACTAAATATTCACACTTTAAACATAAAACTGACTAAATATTAACTATAAACATAAAAGTGACTAAATATTCAATTTAAACATAAAAGTGACTAAATATTCACTTTAAACATAAAAGTGACTAAATATTCACTTTAAACATAAAAGTGACTAAATATTCACACATTAAAAATAAAAGTGACTAAATATTCACTTTGAACATAAAAGTGACTAAATATTCAATTTAAACAAAAAAGTGATTAAATATTCACTTTAAACATAAAAATGACTAAATATTCACACTTTAAACATAAAAGTGACACAATATATTTACTTTAAACATAAAAGTGACTAAATATTCAATTTAAACATAAAAGTGACTAAATATTCAATTTAAACATGAAAGTGACTAAATATTCACTTTAAACATAAAAGTGACTAAATATTCACTTTAAACATAAAAATGACTAAATATTCACTTTAAACATAAAAGTGACTAAATATTCACACATTAAACATAAAAGTGACTAAATATTCACACTTTAAACATAAAAGTGACTAAATATTCACACTTTAAACATAAAAGTGACACAATATATTTACTTTAAACATAAAAGTGACTAAATATTCAATTTAAACATAAAAGTGACTAATTATTCAATTTAAACATGAAAGTGACTAAATATTCACTTTAAACATAAAAGTGACTAAATATTCACTTTAAACATAAAAATGACTAAATATTCACTTTAAACATAAAAGTGACTAAATATTCACACATTAAACATAAAAGTGACTAAATATTCACACTTTAAACATAAAAGTGACTAAATATTCACACTTTAAACATAAAAGTGACTTAATATTCACTATAAACATAAAAGTGACTAAATATTCAATTTAAACATAAAAGTGACTAAATATTCACTTTAAACATAAAAGTGACTAAATATTCACTTTAAACATAAAAGTGACTAAATATTCACACATTAAACATAAAAGTGACTAAATATTCACTTTAAACATAAAAGTGGCTAAATATTCAATTTAAACATAAAAGTGATTAAATATTCACTTTAAACATAACAATGACTAAATATTTACACTTTAAACATAAAAGTGACTAAATATTCACTTTAAACATAAAAGTGACTAAATATTCACTTTAAACTTAAAAGTGACTAAATATTCACTTTAAACATAAAAGTGACTAAATATTCACTTTAAACATAAAAGTGACTAAATATTCACACTTTTAACATAAAAGTGACTAAATATTCACTTTAAACATAAAAGTGACTAAATATTTAATTTAAACATAAAAGTGACTAAATATTCACTTTAAACATAAAAGTGACTAAATATCACACTTTAAACATAAAAGTGACTAAATATTTACTTTTAACATAAAAGTGACTAAATATTCACACATTAAACATAAAAGTGACTAAGTATTCACACTTTAAACATAAAAGTGACTAAATAATCACTTTAAACATAAAAGTGACTAAATATTCACACTTTAAACATAAAAGTGACTAAAGATTCACTTTAAACATAAAAGTGACTAAATATTCAATTTAAACATAAAAGTGACTAAAAATTTACTTACAACATAAAAGTGACTAAATATTCACTTTAAACATAAAAGTGACTAAATATTCACACATTAAACATAAAAGTGACTAAATATTCACTTTAAACATAAAAGTGACTAAATATTCAATTAAAACATAAAAGTGATTAAATATTCACTTTAAACATAAAAATGACTAAATATTCACACTTTAAACATAAAAGTGACTAAATATTCACTTTAAACATAAAAGTGACTAAATATTCACACATTAAACATAAAAGTGACTAAATATTCAATTTAAACATAAAAGTGACTAAATATTCACTTTAAACATAAAAGTGACTAAATATCACACTTTAAACAAAAAAAGTGACTAAATACTCACTTTAAACATAAAAGTGACTAAATATTCACACTTTAAACATAAAAGTGACTAAATATTCACACTTTAAACATAAAAGTTAATAAATATTCACTTTAAACATAAAAGTTACTAAATATTCACACATTAAACATAAAAGTGACTAAATATTCACTTTAAACATAAAAGTAACTAAATATTCACTTTAAACATAAAAGTGACTAAATATTCACTTTAAACATAAAAGTGACTAAATATTCACACTTTAAACATAAAAGTGACTTAATATTCAATTTAAACATAAAAGTGAATACATGTCACACTTTAAACATAAAAGTGACTAAAGATTCACTTTAAACATAAATGTGACTAAATATTCACTTTAAACTTAAAAGTGACTAAATATTCACTTTAAACATAAAAGTGACTAAATATTCACTTTAAACATAAAAGTGACTAAATATTCACATTTTAAACATAAAAGTGACTAAATATTCACACTTTAAACATAAAAGTGACTAAATACTCACACTTTAAACATAAAAGTGACTAAATATTCACACTTTAAACATAAAAGTGACTAAATATTCACTATAAACATAAAAACATAAAAGTGACTAAATATTCAATTTAAACATAAAAGTGACTAAATATTCACTTTAAACATAAAAGTGACTAAATATTCACTTTAAACATAAAAGTGACTAAATATTCATTTTAAACATAAAAGTGACTAAATATTCACTTTAAACATAAAAGTGACTAAATATTCACTTTAAACATAAAAGTTACTAAATATTCACACTTTAAACATTAAAATGACAAAATATTCACACTTTAAACATTAAAATGACAAAATATTCACACTTTAAACATAAAAGTGACTAAAGATTCACTTTAAACATAAAAGTGACTAAATATTCAATTTAAACATAAAAGTGACTAAATATTCACTTTAAACATAAAAGTGAATAAATGTCACACTTTAAACATAAAAGTGACTAAATATTCACTTTAAACATAAAAGTGAATAAATGTCACACTTTAAACATAAAAGTGACTAAATACTCACTTTAAACATAAAAGTGACTAAATATTCACACTTTAAACATAAAAGTGACTAAATATTCACACTTTAAACATAAAAGTTAATAAATATTCACTTTAAACATAAAAGTTACTAAATATTCACACATTAAACATAAAAGTGACTAAATATTCACTTTAAACATAAAAGTAACTAAATATTCACTTTAAACATAAAAGTGACTAAATATTCACTTTAAACATAAAAGTGACTAAATATTCACACTTTAAACATAAAAGTGACTTAATATTCAATTTAAACATAAAAGTGAATACATGTCACACTTTAAACATAAAAGTGACTAAAGATTCACTTTAAACATAAATGTGACTAAATATTCACTTTAAACTTAAAAGTGACTAAATATTCACTTTAAACATAAAAGTGAATAAATATTCACTTTAAACATAAAAGTGACTAAATATTCACATTTTAAACATAAAAGTGACTAAATATTCACACTTTAAACATAAAAGTGACTAAATATTCACACTTTAAACATAAAAGTGACTAAGTATTCACACTTTAAACAAAAAAAGTGACTAAATACTCACTTTAAACATAAAAGTGACTAAATATTCACACTTTAAACATAAAAGTGACTAAATATTCACACTTTAAACATAAAAGTGACTAAATATTCACTTTAAACATAAAAGTTACTAAATATTCACACATTAAACATAAAAGTGAGTAAATATTCACTTTAAACATAAAAGTAACTAAATATTCACTTTAAACATAAAAGTGACTAAATATTCACTTTAAACATAAAAGTGACTAAATATTCACACTTTAAACATAAAAGTGACTTAATATTCAATTTAAACATAAAAGTGAATACATGTCACACTTTAAACATAAAAGTGACTAAAGATTCACTTTAAACATAAATGTGACTAAATATTCACTTTAAACTTAAAAGTGACTAAATATTCACTTTAAACATAAAAGTGACTAAATATTCACTTTAAACATAAAAGTGACTAAATATTCACATTTTAAACATAAAAGTGACTAAATATTCACACTTTAAACATAAAAGTGACTAAATATTCACACTTTAAACATAAAAGTGACTAAATATTCACACTTTAAACATAAAAGTGACTAAATATTCACTATAAACATAAAAACATAAAAGTGACTAAATATTCAATTTAAACATAAAAGTGACTAAATATTCACTTTAAACATAAAAGTGACTAAATATTCACTTTAAACATAAAAGTTACTAAATATTCATTTTAAACATAAAAGTGACTAAATATTCACTTTAAACATAAAAGTGACTAAATATTCACTTTAAACATAAAAGTGACTAAATATTCACACTTTAAACATTAAAATGACAAAATATTCACACTTTAAACATTAAAATGACAAAATATTCACACTTTAAACATAAAAGTGACTAAAGATTCACTTTAAACATAAAAGTGACTAAATATTCAATTTAAACATAAAAGTGACTAAATATTCACTTTAAACATAAAAGTGAATAAATGTCACACTTTAAACATAAAAGTGACTAAATATTCACTTTAAACATAAAAGTGAATAAATGTCACACTTTAAACATAAAAGTGACTAAATACTCACTTTAAACATAAAAGTGACTAAATATTCACACTTTAAACATAAAAGTGACTAAATATTCACACTTTAAACATAAAAGTGACTAAATATTCACTTTAAACATAAAAGTGACTAAATATTCACTTTAAAGATAAAAGTGACTAAATATTCACTTTAAACTTAAAAGTGACTAAATATTCACTTTAAACATAAAAATGACAAAATATTCACACTTTAAACATAAAATGGACTAAATATTCAATTTAAACATAAAAGTGACTAAATATTCACTTTAAACATAAAAGTGAATAAATGTCATACTTTAAACATAAAAGTGACTAAAGATTCACTTTAAACATAAAAGTGACTAAATATTCACTTTAAACTTAAAAGTGACTAAATATTCACTTTAAACATAAAAGTGACTAAATATTCACACTTTAAACATAAAAGTGACTAAATATTCACTTTAAACATAAAAGTGACTAAATATTTACTTTAAACATAAAAGTGACTAAATATTCACACATTAAACATAAAAGTGACTAAATATTCACTTTAAACATAAAAGTGACTAAATATTCAATTTAAACATAAATGTGATTAAATATTCACACTTTAAACATAAAAGTGACTAAGTATTCACACTTTAAACATAAAAGTGACTAAATATTCACACTTTAAACATAAAACTGACTAAATATTCACTATAAACATAAAAGTGACTAAATATTCAATTTAAACATAAAAGTGACTAAATATTCACTTTAAACATAAAAGTGACTAAATATTCACTTTAAACATAAAAGTGACTAAATATTCACACATTAAAAATAAAAGTGACTAAATATTCACTTTGAACATAAAAGTGACTAAATATTCAATTTAAACAAAAAAGTGATTAAATATTCCTTTTAAACATAAAAATGACTAAATATTCACACTTTAAACATAAAAGTGACACAATATATTTACTTTAAACATAAAAGTGACTAAATATTCAATTTAAACATAAAAGTGACTAAATATTCAATTTAAACATGAAAGTGACTAAATATTCACTTTAAACATAAAAGTGACTAAATATTCACTTTAAACATAAAAATGACTAAATATTCACTTTAAACATAAAAGTGACTAAATATTCACACATTAAACATAAAAGTGACTAAATATTCACACTTTAAACATAAAAGTGACTAAATATTCACACTTTAAACATAAAAGTGACACAATATATTTACTTTAAACATAAAAGTTACTAAATATTCAATTTAAACATAAAAGTGACTAAATATTCAATTTAAACATGAAAGTGACTAAATATTCACTTTAAACATAAAAGTGACTAAATATTCACTTTAAACATAAAAATGACTAAATATTCACTTTAAACATAAAAGTGACTAAATATTCACACATTAAACATAAAAGTGACTAAATATTCACACTTTAAACATCAAAGTGACTAAATATTCACACTTTAAACATAAAAGTGACTTAATATTCACTATAAACATAAAAGTGACTAAATATTCAATTTAAACATAAAAGTGACTAAATATTCACTTTAAACATAAAAGTGACTAAATATTCACTTTAAACATAAAAGTGACTAAATATTCACACATTAAACATAAAAGTGACTAAATATTCACTTTAAACATAAAAGTGGCTAAATATTCAATTTAAACATAAAAGTGATTAAATATTCACTTTAAACATAACAATGACTAAATATTTACACTTTAAACATAAAAGTGACTAAATATTCACTTTAAACATAAAAGTGACTAAATATTCACTTTAAACTTAAAAGTGACTAAATATTCACTTTAAACATAAAAGTGACTAAATATTCACTTTAAACATAAAAGTGACTAAATATTCACACTTTTAACATAAAAGTGACTAAATATTCACTTTAAACATAAAAGTGACTAAATATTTAATTTAAACATAAAAGTGACTAAATATTCACTTTAAACATAAAAGTGACTAAATATCACACTTTAAACATAAAAGTGACTAAATATTTACTTTTAACATAAAAGTGACTAAATATTCACACATTAAACATAAAAGTGACTAAGTATTCACACTTTAAACATAAAAGTGACTAAATAATCACTTTAAACATAAAAGTGACTAAATATTCACACTTTAAACATAAAAGTGACTAAAGATTCACTTTAAATATAAAAGTGACTAAATATTCAATTTAAACATAAAAGTGACTAAATATTTACTTAAAACATAAAAGTGACTAAATATTCACTTTAAACATAAAAGTGACTAAATATTCACACATTAAACATAAAAGTGATTAAATATTCACTTTAAACATAAAAATGACTAAATATTCACACTTTAAACATAAAAGTGACTAAATATTCACTTTAAACATAAAAGTGACTAAATATTCACACATTAAACATAAAAGTGACTAAATATTCAATTTAAACATAAAAGTGACTAAATATTCACTTTAAACATAAAAGTGACTAAATATCACACTTTAAACAAAAAAAGTGACTAAATACTCACTTTAAACATAAAAGTGACTAAATATTCACACTTTAAACATAAAAGTGACTAAATATTCACACTTTAAACATAAAAGTTAATAAATATTCACTTTAAACATAAAAGTTACTAAATATTCACACATTAAACATAAAAGTGACTAAATATTCACTTTAAACATAAAAGTAACTAAATATTCACTTTAAACATAAAAGTGACTAAATATTCACTTTAAACATAAAAGTGACTAAATATTCACACTTTAAACATAAAAGTGACTTAATATTCAATTTAAACATAAAAGTGAATACATGTCACACTTTAAACATAAAAGTGACTAAAGATTCACTTTAAACATAAATGTGACTAAATATTCACTTTAAACTTAAAAGTGACTAAATATTCACTTTAAACATAAAAGTGACTAAATATTCACTTTAAACATAAAAGTGACTAAATATTCACATTTTAAACATAAAAGTGACTAAATATTCACACTTTAAACATAAAAGTGACTAAATACTCACACTTTAAACATAAAAGTGACTAAATATTCACACTTTAAACATAAAAGTGACTAAATATTCACTATAAACATAAAAACATAAAAGTGACTAAATATTCAATTTAAACATAAAAGTGACTAAATATTCACTTTAAACATAAAAGTGACTAAATATTCACTTTAAACATAAAAGTGACTAAATATTCATTTTAAACATAAAAGTGACTAAATATTCACTTTAAACATAAAAGTGACTAAATATTCACTTTAAACATAAAAGTGACTAAATATTCACACTTTAAACATTAAAATGACAAAATATTCACACTTTAAACATTAAAATGACAAAATATTCACACTTTAAACATAAAAGTGACTAAAGATTCACTTTAAACATAAAAGTGACTAAATATTCAATTTAAACATAAAAGTGACTAAATATTCACTTTAAACATAAAAGTGAATAAATGTCACACTTTAAACATAAAAGTGACTAAATATTCACTTTAAACATAAAAGTGAATAAATGTCACACTTTAAACATAAAAGTGACTAAATACTCACTTTAAACATAAAAGTGACTAAATATTCACACTTTAAACATAAAAGTGACTAAATATTCACACTTTAAACATAAAAGTTAATAAATATTCACTTTAAACATAAAAGTTACTAAATATTCACACATTAAACATAAAAGTGACTAAATATTCACTTTAAACATAAAAGTAACTAAATATTCACTTTAAACATAAAAGTGACTAAATATTCACTTTAAACATAAAAGTGACTAAATATTCACACTTTAAACATAAAAGTGACTTAATATTCAATTTAAACATAAAAGTGAATACATGTCACACTTTAAACATAAAACTGACTAAAGATTCACTTTAAACATAAATGTGACTAAATATTCACTTTAAACTTAAAAGTGACTAAATATTCACTTTAAACATAAAAGTGACTAAATATTCACTTTAAACATAAAAGTGACTAAATATTCACATTTTAAACATAAAAGTGACTAAATATTCACACTTTAAACATAAAAGTGACTAAATATTCACACTTTAAACATAAAAGTGACTAAGTATTCACACTTTAAACAAAAAAAGTGACTAAATACTCACTTTAAACATAAAAGTGACTAAATATTCACACTTTAAACATAAAAGTGACTAAATATTCACACTTTAAACATAAAAGTGACTAAATATTCACTTTAAACATAAAAGTTACTAAATATTCACACATTAAACATAAAAGTGAGTAAATATTCACTTTAAACATAAAAGTAACTAAATATTCACTTTAAACATAAAAGTGACTAAATATTCACTTTAAACATAAAAGTGACTAAATATTCACACATTAAACATAAAAGTGACTAAATATTCACTTTAAACATAAAAGTGGCTAAATATTCAATTTAAACATAAAAGTGATTAAATATTCACTTTAAACATAACAATGACTAAATATTTACACTTTAAACATAAAAGTGACTAAATATTCACTTTAAACATAAAAGTGACTAAATATTCACTTTAAACTTAAAAGTGACTAAATATTCACTTTAAACATAAAAGTGACTAAATATTCACTTTAAACATAAAAGTGACTAAATATTCACACTTTTAACATAAAAGTGACTAAATATTCACTTTAAACATAAAAGTGACTAAATATTTAATTTAAACATAAAAGTGACTAAATATTCACTTTAAACATAAAAGTGACTAAATATCACACTTTAAAAATAAAAGTGACTAAATATTTACTTTTAACATAAAAGTGACTAAATATTCACACATTAAACATAAAAGTGACTAAGTATTCACACTTTAAACATAAAAGTGACTAAATAATCACTTTAAACATAAAAGTGACTAAATATTCACACTTTAAACATAAAAGTGACTAAAGATTCACTTTAAATATAAAAGTGACTAAATATTCAATTTAAACATAAAAGTGACTAAATATTTACTTAAAACATAAAAGTGACTAAATATTCACTTTAAACATAAAAGTGACTAAATATTCACACATTAAACATAAAAGTGACTAAATATTCACTTTAAACATAAAAGTGACTAAATATTCAATTAAAACATAAAAGTGATTAAATATTCACTTTAAACATAAAAATGACTAAATATTCACACTTTAAACATAAAAGTGACTAAATATTCACTTTAAACATAAAAGTGACTAAATATTCACACATTAAACATAAAAGTGACTAAATATTCAATTTAAACATAAAAGTGACTAAATATTCACTTTAAACATAAAAGTGACTAAATATCACACTTTAAACAAAAAAAGTGACTAAATACTCACTTTAAACATAAAAGTGACTAAATATTCACACTTTAAACATAAAAGTGACTAAATATTCACACTTTAAACATAAAAGTTAATAAATATTCACTTTAAACATAAAAGTTACTAAATATTCACACATTAAACATAAAAGTGACTAAATATTCACTTTAAACATAAAAGTAACTAAATATTCACTTTAAACATAAAAGTGACTAAATATTCACTTTAAACATAAAAGTGACTAAATATTCACACTTTAAACATAAAAGTGACTTAATATTCAATTTAAACATAAAAGTGAATACATGTCACACTTTAAACATAAAAGTGACTAAAGATTCACTTTAAACATAAATGTGACTAAATATTCACTTTAAACTTAAAAGTGACTAAATATTCACTTTAAACATAAAAGTGACTAAATATTCACTTTAAACATAAAAGTGACTAAATATTCACATTTTAAACATAAAAGTGACTAAATATTCACACTTTAAACATAAAAGTGACTAAATACTCACACTTTAAACATAAAAGTGACTAAATATTCACACTTTAAACATAAAAGTGACTAAATATTCACTATAAACATAAAAACATAAAAGTGACTAAATATTCAATTTAAACATAAAAGTGACTAAATATTCACTTTAAACATAAAAGTGACTAAATATTCACTTTAAACATAAAAGTGACTAAATATTCATTTTAAACATAAAAGTGACTAAATATTCACTTTAAACATAAAAGTGACTAAATATTCACTTTAAACATAAAAGTGACTAAATATTCACACTTTAAACATTAAAATGACAAAATATTCACACTTTAAACATTAAAATGACAAAAAATTCACACTTTAAACATAAAAGTGACTAAAGATTCACTTTAAACATAAAAGTGACTAAATATTCAATTTAAACATAAAAGTGACTAAATATTCACTTTAAACATAAAAGTGAATAAATGTCACACTTTAAACATAAAAGTGACTTAATATTCAATTTAAACATAAAAGTGAATACATGTCACACTTTAAACATAAAAGTGACTAAAGATTCACTTTAAACATAAATGTGACTAAATATTCACTTTAAACTTAAAAGTGACTAAATATTCACTTTAAACATAAAAGTGACTAAATATTCACTTTAAACATAAAAGTGACTAAATATTCACATTTTAAACATAAAAGTGACTAAATATTCACACTTTAAACATAAAAGTGACTAAATACTCACACTTTAAACATAAAAGTGACTAAATATTCACACTTTAAACATAAAAGTGACTAAATATTCACTATAAACATAAAAACATAAAAGTGACTAAATATTCAATTTAAACATAAAAGTGACTAAATATTCACTTTAAACATAAAAGTGACTAAATATTCACTTTAAACATAAAAGTGACTAAATATTCATTTTAAACATAAAAGTGACTAAATATTCACTTTAAACATAAAAGTGACTAAATATTCACTTTAAACATAAAAGTGACTAAATATTCACACTTTAAACATTAAAATGACAAAATATTCACACTTTAAACATTAAAATGACAAAATATTCACACTTTAAACATAAAAGTGACTAAAGATTCACTTTAAACATAAAAGTGACTAAATATTCAATTTAAACATAAAAGTGACTAAATATTCACTTTAAACATAAAAGTGAATAAATGTCACACTTTAAACATAAAAGTGACTAAATACTCACTTTAAACATAAAAGTGACTAAATATTCACACTTTAAACATAAAAGTGACTAAATATTCACACTTTAAACATAAAAGTTAATAAATATTCACTTTAAACATAAAAGTTACTAAATATTCACACATTAAACATAAAAGTGACTAAATATTCACTTTAAACATAAAAGTAACTAAATATTCACTTTAAACATAAAAGTGACTAAATATTCACTTTAAACATAAAAGTGACTAAATATTCACACTTTAAACATAAAAGTGACTTAATATTCAATTTAAACATAAAAGTGAATACATGTCACACTTTAAACATAAAAGTGACTAAAGATTCACTTTAAACATAAATGTGACTAAATATTCACTTTAAACTTAAAAGTGACTAAATATTCACTTTAAACATAAAAGTGACTAAATATTCACTTTAAACATAAAAGTGACTAAATATTCACATTTTAAACATAAAAGTGACTAAATATTCACACTTTAAACATAAAAGTGACTAAATATTCACACTTTAAACATAAAAGTGACTAAGTATTCACACTTTAAACAAAAAAAAGTGACTAAATACTCACTTTAAACATAAAAGTGACTAAATATTCACACTTTAAACATAAAAGTGACTAAATATTCACACTTTAAACATAAAAGTGACTAAATATTCACTTTAAACATAAAAGTTACTAAATATTCACACATTAAACATAAAAGTGAGTAAATATTCACTTTAAACATAAAAGTAACTAAATATTCACTTTAAACATAAAAGTGACTAAATATTCACTTTAAACATAAAAGTGACTAAATATTCACACTTTAAACATAAAAGTGACTTAATATTCAATTTAAACATAAAAGTGAATACATGTCACACTTTAAACATAAAAGTGACTAAAGATTCACTTTAAACTTAAATGTGACTAAATATTCACTTTAAACTTAAAAGTGACTAAATATTCACTTTAAACATAAAAGTGACTAAATATTCACTTTAAACATAAAAGTGACTAAATATTCACATTTTAAACATAAAAGTGACTAAATATTCACACTTTAAACATAAAAGTGACTAAATATTCACACTTTAAACATAAAAGTGACTAAATATTCACACTTTAAACATAAAAGTGACTAAATATTCACTATAAACATAAAAACATAAAAGTGACTAAATATTCAATTTAAACATAAAAGTGACTAAATATTCACTTTAAACATAAAAGTGACTAAATATTCACTTTAAACATAAAAGTTACTAAATATTCATTTTAAACATAAAAGTGACTAAATATTCACTTTAAACATAAAAGTGACTAAATATTCACTTTAAACATAAAAGTGACTAAATATTCACACTTTAAACATTAAAATGACAAAATATTCACACTTTAAACATTAAAATGACAAAATATTCACACTTTAAACATAAAAGTGACTAAAGATTCACTTTAAACATAAAAGTGACTAAATATTCAATTTAAACATAAAAGTGACTAAATATTCACTTTAAACATAAAAGTGAATAAATGTCACACTTTAAACATAAAAGTGACTAAATATTCACTTTAAACATAAAAGTGAATAAATGTCACACTTTAAACATAAAAGTGACTAAATACTCACTTTAAACATAAAAGTGACTAAATATTCACACTTTAAACATAAAAGTGACTAAATATTCACACTTTAAACATAAAAGTTAATAAATATTCACTTTAAACATAAAAGTTACTAAATATTCACACATTAAACATAAAAGTGACTAAATATTCACTTTAAACATATAAGTAACTAAATATTCACTTTAAACTTAAAAGTGACTAAATATTCACTTTAAACATAAAAGTGACTAAATATTCACACTTTAAACATAAAAGTGACTTAATATTCAATTTAAACATAAAAGTGAATACATGTCACACTTTAAACATAAAAGTGACTATAGATTCACTTTAAACATAAATGTGACTAAATATTCACTTTAAACTTAAAAGTGACTAAATATTCACTTTAAACATAAAAGTGACTAAATATTCTTTTTAAACATAAAAGTGACTAAATATTCACATTTTAAACATAAAAGTGACTAAATATTCACACTTTAAACATAAAAGTGACTAAATATTCACACTTTAAACATAAAAGTGACTAAGTATTCACACTTTAAACATAAAAGTGACTAAATATTTACTTAAAACATAAAAGTGACTAAATATTCACTTTAAACATAAAAGTGACTAAATATTCACACATTAAACATAAAAGTGACTAAATATTCACTTTAAACATAAAAGTTACTAAATATTCACACATTAAACATAAAAGTGACTAAATATTCACTTTAATCATAAAAGTAACTAAATATTCACTTTAAACATAAAAGTGACTAAATATTCACTTTAAACATAAAAGTGACTAAATATTCACACTTTAAACATAAAAGTGACTTAATATTCAATTTAAACATAAAAGTGAATACATGTCACACTTTAAACATAAAAGTGACTAAAGATTTATTTTAAACATAAATGTGACTAAATATTCACTTTAAACTTAAAAGTGACTAAATATTCACTTTAAACATAAAAGTGACTAAATATTCACTTTAAACATAAAAGTGACTAAATATTCACATTTTAAACATAAAAGTGACTAAATATTCACACTTTAAACATAAAAGTGACTAAATATTCACACTTTAAACATAAAAGTGACTAAATATTCACACTTTAAACATAAAAGTGACTAAATATTCACTATAAACATAAAAACATAAAAGTGACTTAATATTCAATTTAAACATAAAAGTGACTAAATATTCACTTTAAACATAAAAGTGACTAAATATTCACTTTAAACATAAAAGTGACTAAATATTCATTTTAAACATAAAAGTGACTAAATATTCACTTTAAACATAAAAGTGACTAAATATTCACTTTAAACATAAAAGTGACTAAATATTCACACTTTAAACATTAAAATGACAAAATATTCACACTTTAAACATTAAAATGACAAAATATTCACACTTTAAACATAAAAGTGAATAAATGTCACACTTTAAACATAAAAGTGACTAAATATTCACTTTAAACATAAAAGTGAATAAATGTCACACTTTAAACATAAAAGTGACTAAATATTCACTTTAAACATAAAAGTGAATAAATGTCACATTTTAAACATAAAAGTGACTAAATATTCACTTTAAACATAAAAGTGACTAAATATTCACACTTTAAACATAAAAGTGACACAATATATTTACTTTAAACATAAAAGTGACTAAATATTCAATTTAAACATAAAAGTGACTAAATATTCAATTTAAACATGAAAGTGACTAAATATTCACTTTAAACATAAAAGTGACTAAATATTCACTTTAAACATAAAAATGACTAAATATTCACTTTAAACATAAAAGTGACTAAATATTCACACATTAAACATAAAAGTGACTAAATATTCACACTTTAAACATAAAAGTGACTAAATATTCACACTTTAAACATAAAAGTGACTTAATATTCACTATAAACATAAAAGTGACTAAATATTCAATTTAAACATAAAAGTGACTAAATATTCACTTTAAACATAAAAGTGACTAAATATTCACTTTAAACATAAAAGTGACTAAATATTCACACATTAAACATAAAAGTGACTAAATATTCACTTTAAACATAAAAGTGGCTAAATATTCAATTTAAACATAAAAGTGATTAAATATTCACTTTAAACATAACAATGACTAAATATTTACACTTTAAACATAAAAGTGACTAAATATTCACTTTAAACATAAAAGTGACTAAATATTCACTTTAAACTTAAAAGTGACTAAATATTCACTTTAAACATAAAAGTGACTAAATATTCACTTTAAACATAAAAGTGACTAAATATTCACACTTTAAACATAAAAGTGACTAAATATTCACTTTAAACATAAAAGTGACTAAATATTCAATTTAAACATAAAAGTGACTAAATATTCACTTTAAACATAAAAGTGACTAAATATCACACTTTAAACATAAAAGTGACTAAATATTTACTTTTAACATAAAAGTGACTAAATATACACACTTTAAACATAAAAGTGACTAAGTATTCACACTTTAAACATAAAAGTGACTAAATAATATCTTTAAACATAAAAGTGACTAAATATTCACACTTTAAACATAAAAGTGACTAAAGATTCACTTTAAACATAAAAGTGACTAAATATTCAATTTAAACATAAAAGTGACTAAATATTCACTTAAAACATAAAAGTGACTAAATATTCACCTTAAACATAAAAGTGACTAAATATTCACACATTAAACATAAAAGTGACTAAATATTCACTTTAAACATAAAAGTGACTAAATATTCAATTAAAACATAAAAGTGATTAAATATTCACTTTAAACATAAAAATGACTAAATATTCACCCTTTAAACATAAAAGTGACTAAATATTCACTTTAAACATAAAAGTGACTAAATATTCACACATTAAACATAAAAGTGACTAAATATTCACTTTAAACATAAAAGTGACTAAATATTCAATTAAAACATAAAAGTGACTAAATATTCACTTTAAACATAAAAGTGACTAAATATCACACTTTAAACAAAAAAAGTGACTAAATACTCACTTTAAACATAAAAGTGACTAAATATTCACACTTTAAACATAAAAGTGACTAAATATTCACACTTTAAACATAAAAGTTAATAAATATTCACTTTAAACATAAAAGTTACTAAATATTCACACATTAAACATAAAAGTGACTAAATATTCACTTTAAACATAAAAGTAACTAAATATTCACTTTAAACATAAAAGTGACTAAATATTCACTTTAAACATAAAAGTGACTAAATATTCACACTTTAAACATAAAAGTGACTTAATATTCAATTTAAACATAAAAGTGAATACATGTCACACTTTAAACATAAAAGTGACTAAAGATTCACTTTAAACATAAATGTGACTAAATATTCACTTTAAACTTAAAAGTGACTAAATATTCACTTTAAACATAAAAGTGACTAAATATTCACTTTAAACATAAAAGTGACTAAATATTCACATTTTAAACATAAAAGTGACTAAATATTCACAATTTAAACATAAAAGTGACTAAATATTCACACTTTAAACATAAAAGTGACTAAATATTCACTATAAACATAAAAACATAAAAGTGACTAAATATTCAATTTAAACATAAAAGTGACTAAATATTCACTTTAAACATAAAAGTGACTAAATATTCACTTTAAACATAAAAGTGACTAAATATTCATTTTAAACATAAAAGTGACTAAATATTCACTTTAAACATAAAAGTGACTAAATATTCACTTTAAACATAAAAGTGACTAAATATTCACACTTTAAACATTAAAATGACAAAATATTCACACTTTAAACATAAAAGTGACTAAAGATTCACTTTAAACATAAAAGTGACTAAATATTCAATTTAAACATAAAAGTGACTAAATATTCACTTTAAACATAAAAGTGAATAAATGTCACACTTTAAACATAAAAGTGACTAAATATTCACTTTAAACATAAAAGTGACTAAATATTCACACATTAAACATAAAAGTGACTAAATATTCACACTTTAAACATAAAAGTGACTAAATATTCACACTTTAAACATAAAAGTGACTTAATATTCACTATAAACATAAAAGTGACTAAATATTCAATTTAAACATAAAAGTGACTAAATATTCACTTTAAACATAAAAGTGACTAAATATTCACTTTAAACATAAAAGTGACTAAATATTCACACATTAAACATAAAAGTGACTAAATATTCACTTTAAACATAAAAGTGGCTAAATATTCAATTTAAACATAAAAGTGATTAAATATTCACTTTAAACATAACAATGACTAAATATTTACACTTTAAACATAAAAGTGACTAAATATTCACTTTAAACATAAAAGTGACTAAATATTCACTTTAAACTTAAAAGTGACTAAATATTCACTTTAAACATAAAAGTGACTAAATATTCACTTTAAACATAAAAGTGACTAAATATTCACACTTTAAACATAAAAGTGACTAAATATTCACTTTAAACATAAAAGTGACTAAATATTCAATTTAAACATAAAAGTGACTAAATATTCACTTTAAACATAAAAGTGACTAAATATCACACTTTAAACATAAAAGTGACTAAATATTTACTTTTAACATAAAAGTGACTAAATATTCACACTTTAAACATAAAAGTGACTAAGTATTCACACTTTAAACATAAAAGTTACTAAATAATCACTTTAAACATAAAAGTGACTAAATATTCACACTTTAAACATAAAAGTGACTAAAGATTCACTTTAAACATAAAAGTGACTAAATATTCACTTTAAACATAAAAGTGACTAAATATTCAATTAAAACATAAAAGTGATTAAATATTCACTTTAAACATAAAAGTGACTAAATATTCACCCTTTAAACATAGAAGTGACTAAATATTCACACATTAAACATAAAAGTGACTAAATATTCACTTTAAACATAAAAGTGACTAAATATTCAATTTAAACATAAAAGTGACTAAATATTCACTTTAAACATAAAAGTGACTAAATATCACACTTTAAACAAAAAAAGTGACTAAATACTCACTTTAAACATAAAAGTGACTTAATATTCACACTTTAAACATAAAAGTGACTAAATATTCACACTTTAAACATAAAAGTTAATAAATATTCACTTTAAACATAAAAGTTACTAAATATTCACACATTTAACATAAAAGTGACTAAATATTCACTTTAAACATAAAAGTAACTAAATATTCACTTTAAACATAAAAGTGACTAAATATTCACTTTAAACATAAAAGTGACTAAATATTCACACTTTAAACATAAAAGTGACTTAATATTCAATTTAAACATAAAAGTGAATACATGTCACACTTTAAACATAAAAGTGACTAAAGATTCACTTTAAACATAAATGTGACTAAATATTCACTTTAAATTTAAAAGTGACTAAATATTCACTTTAAACATAAAAGTGACTAAATATTCACTTTAAGCATAAAAGTGACTAAATATTCACATTTTAAACATAAAAGTGACTAAATATTCACACTTTAAACATAAATGTGACTAAATATTCACACTTTAAACATAAAAGTGACTAAATATTCACTATAAACATAAAAACATAAAAGTGACTAAATATTCAATTTAAACATAAAAGTGACTAAATATTCACTTTAAACATGAAAGTGACTAAATATTCACTTTAAACATAAAAGTGACTAAATATTCATTTTAAACATAAAAGTGACTAAATATTCACTTTAAACATAAAAGTGACTAAATATTCACTTTAAACATAAAAGTGACTAAATATTCACACTTTAAACATTAAAATGACAAAATATTCACACTTTAAACATAAAAGTGACTAAAGATTCACTTTAAACATAAAAGTGACTAAATATTCAATTTAAACATAAAAGTGACTAAATATTCACTATAAACATAAAAGTGAATAAATGTCACACTTTAAACATAAAAGTGACTAAATATTCACTTTAAACATAAAAGTGAATAAATGTCACACTTTAAACATAAAAGTGACTAAATATTCACTTTAAACATAAAAGTGACTAAACATTCACTTTAAACATAAAAGTGAATAAATGTCACACTTTAAACATTAAAGTGACTAAAGATTCACTTTAAACATAAAAGTGACTAAATATTCACTTAAAACTTAAAAGTAACTAAATATTCACTTTAAACCTAAAAGTGACTAAATATTCACTTTAAAAAAAAAAGTGACTAAATATTCACACTTTAAACATAAAAGTGACTAAATATTCACTTTAAACATAAAAGTGACTAAATATTCAATTTAAACATAAAAGTGACTAAATATTCACTTTAAACATAAAAGTGACTAAATATCTCACTTTAAACATAAAAGTGACTAAATATTCACTTTAAACATAAAAGTGACTAAATATTCACACTTTAAACATAAAAGTGACTAAATTTTCAATTTAAACATAAAAGTGACTAAATATTTACTTTAAACATAAAAGTGACTAAATATTCACACTTTAAACATAAAAGTGACTAAATATTCACTTTAAACATAAAAGTGACTAAATATTCAATTTAAACATAAAAGTGACTAAATATTCACACATTAAACATAAAAGTGACTAAATATTCACTTTAAACATAAAAGTGACTAAATATTCACACTTTAATCATAAAAGTGACTAAATATTCAATTTAAACATAAAAGTGACTAAATATTCACTTTAAACATAAAAGTAACTAAATATTCACTTTAAACATAAAAGTGACTAAATATTCACACATTAAACATAAAAGTGACTAAATATTCACTTTAAACATAAAAGTGACTAAATATTCACTTTAAACATAAAAGTGACTAAATATTCACACATTAAACATAAAAGTGACTAAATATTCACACTTTAAACATAAAAGTGACTAAATATTTACTTTAAACATAAAAGTGACTAAATATTCAATTTAAACATAAAAGTGATTAAATATTCACTTTAAACATAACAATGACTAAATATTTACACTTTAAACATAAAAGTGACTAAATATTCACTTTAAACATAAAAGTGACTAAATATTCACTTTAAACTTAAAAGTGACTAAATATTCACTTTAAACGTAAAAGTGACTAAATATTCACTTTAAACATAAAAGTGACTAAATATTCACACTTTAAACATAAAAGTGACTAAATATTCACTTTAAACATAAAAGTGACTAAATATTCAATTTAAACATAAAAGTGACTAAATATTCACTTTAAACATAAAAGTGACTAAATATCACACTTTAAACATAAAAGTGACTAAATATTTACTTTTAACATAAAAGTTACTAAATATTCACACTTTAAACATAAAAGTGACTAAGTATTCACACTTTAAACATAAAAGTGACTAAATAATCACTTTAAACATAAAAGTGACTAAATATTCACACTTTAAACATAAAAGTGACTAAATATTCAATTTAATATAAAAGTGACTAAATATTCACTTAAAACATAAAAGTGACTAAATATTCACTTTAAACATAAAAGTGACTAAATATTCACACATTAAACATAAAAGTGACTAAATATTCACTTTAAACATAAAAGTGACTAAATATTCAATTAAAACATAAAAGTGATTAAATATTCACTTTAAACATAAAAATGACTAAATATTCACACTTTAAACATAAAAGTGACTAAATATTCACTTTAAACATAAAAGTGACTAAATATTCACACATTAAACATAAAAGTGACTAAATATTCACTTTAAACATAAAAGTGACTAAATATTTAATTTAAACATAAAAGTGACTAAATATTCACTTTAAACATAAAAGTGACTAAATATCACACTTTAAACAAAACAAGTGACTAAATACTCACTTTAAACATAAAAGTGACTAAATATTCACACTTTAAACATAAAAGTGACTAAATATTCACACTATAAACATAAAAGTTAATCAATATTCACTTTAAACATAAAAGTTACTAAATATTCACACATTAAACATAAAAGTGACTTAATATTCACTTTAAACATAAAAGTGACTAAATATTCACTTTAAACATAAAAGTGACTAAATATTCACACTTTAAACATAAAAGTGACTAAATATTTACTTTAAACATAAAAGTGACTAAATATTCAATTTAAACATAAAAGTGATTAAATATTCACTTTAAACATAAACATGACTAAATATTCACACTTTAAACATAAAAGTGACTAAATATTCACTTTAAACATAAAAGTGACTAAATATTCACTTTAAACAAAAAAGTGACTAAATATTCAATTTAAACATAAAAGTGACTAAATATTCACTTTAAACATAAAAGTGACTAAATATTCACTTTAAACATAAAAATGACAAAATATTCACACTTTAAACATAAAAGTGACTATATATTCACTTTAAACATAAAAGTGACTAAATATTCTCACTTTAAACATAAAAGTGACTAAATATTCAAACTTTAAACATAAAAGTGACTAAATATTCACTATAAACATAAAAGTGACTAAATATTCAATTTAAACATAAAAGTGACTAAATAATCACTTTAAACATAAAAGTGACTAAATATTCACTTTAAAAATAAAAGTGACTAAATATTCACACATTAAACATAAAAGTGACTAAATATTCACTTTAAAGATAAAAGTGACTAAATATTCAATTTAAACATAAAAGTTGTTAAATATTCACTTTAAACATAAAAGTGACTAAATATTCACTTTAAACATAAAAGTGACTAAATATTCACTTTAAACATAAAAGTGACTAAATATTCAATTTGAAACATAAAAGTGACTAAATATTCATTTTAGACATAAAAGTGACTAAATATTCACTTTAAACATAAAAAAGACAAAATATTCACACTTTAAACATAAAAGTGACTAAATATTCACTTTAAACATAAAAGTGACTAAATATTCAATTTAAACATAAAAGTGACTAAATATCACACTTTAAACATAACAGTGACTAAATATCACACTTTAAACATAAAATGACTAAATATCACACTTTAAACATTAAAGTGACTAAATATCACACTTTAAACATAAAAGTGACTAAATATTCACTTTAAACATAAAAGTGAATAAATATTCACTTTAAACATAAAAGTGACTAAATATTACACTTTAAACATAAAAGTGACTAAATATTCACTTTAAACATAAAAGTGACTAAATATTCACTTTAAACATAAAAGTGACTAAATACTTTAAACATAAAAGTGACTAAATATTTACTTTAAACATAAAAGTGACTAAAAATTCACTTTAAACATAAAAGTGACTAAATATTCACTTTAAACATAAAAGTGACTAAATGTCAAACTTTAAACATAAAAGCGACTAAATATTCACTTTAAACATAAAAGTGACTAAAGATTCACTTTAAACATAAAAGTGACTAAATATTCAATTTAAACATAAAAGTGACTAAATATTCAATTTAAACAAAAAAATGACTAAATATTCACTTTAAACATAAAAGTGACTAAATATCACACTTTAAACAAAAAAAGTGACTAAATACTCACTTTAAACATAAAAGTGACTAAATATTCACACTTTAAACATAAAAGTGACTAAATATTCACACTTTAAACATAAAAGTTAATCAATATTCACTTTAAACATAAAAGTTACTAAATATTCACACATTAAACATAAAAGTGACTAAATATTCACTTTAAACATAAAAGTGACTAAATATTCACTTTAAACATAAAAGTGACTAAATATTCACACTTTAAACATAAAAGTGACTAAATATTTACTTTAAACATAAAAGTGACTAAATATTCAATTTAAACATAAAAGTGATTAAATATTCACTTTAAACATAAACATGACTAAATATTCACACTTTAAACATAAAAGTGACTAAATATTCACTTTAAACATAAAAGTGACTAAATATTCACTTTAAACAAAAAAGTGACTAAATATTCAATTTAAACATAAAAGTGACTAAATATTCACTTTAAACATAAAAGTGACTAAATATTCACTTTAAACATAAAAATGACAAAATATTCACACTTTAAACATAAAAGTGACTATATATTCACTTTAAACATAAAAGTGACTAAATATTCTCACTTTAAACATAAAAGTGACTAAATATTCACACTTTAAACATAAAAGTGACTAAATATTCACTATAAACATAAAAGTGACTAAATATTCAATTTAAACATAAAAGTGACTAAATAATCACTTTAAACATAAAAGTGACTAAATATTCACTTTAAACATAAAAGTGACTAAATATTCACACATTAAACATAAAAGTGACTAAATATTCACTTTAAACATAAAAGTGACTAAATATTCAATTTAAACATAAAAGTTGTTAAATATTCACTTTAAACATAAAAGTGACTAAATATTCACTTTAAACATAAAAGTGACTAAATATTCACTTTAAACATTAAAGTGACTAAATATTCAATTTAAACATAAAAGTGACTAAATATTCATTTTAAACATAAAAGTGACTAAATATTCACTTTAAACATAAAAATGACAAAATATTCACACTTTAAACATAAAAGTGACTAAATATTCACTTTAAACATAAAAGTGACTAAATATTCAATTTAAACATAAAAGTGACTAAATATCACACTTTAAACATAACAGTGACTAAATATCACACTTTAAACATAAAATGACTAAATATCACACTTTAAACATAAAAGTGACTAAATATCACACTTTAAACATAAAAGTCACTAAATATTCACTTTAAACATAAAAGTGACTAAATATCACACTTTAAACATAAAAGTGACTAAATATTCACTTTAAACATAAAAGTGACTAAATATTCACTTTAAACATAAAAGTGACTAAATACTTTAAACATAAAAGTGACTAAATATTTACTTTAAACATAAAAGTGACTAAAAATTCACTTTAAACATAAAAGTGACTAAATATTCACTTTAAACATAAAAGTGACTAAATGTCAAACTTTAAACATAAAAGCGACTAAATATTCACTTTAAACATAAAAGTGACTAAAGATTACTTTAAACATAAAAGTGACTAAATTTTATATTTAAACTTAAAAGTGACTAAATATTAACTTTAAACATAAAAGTGACTAAATATTCACTTTAAACATAAAAGTGACTAAATATTCACACTTTTAACATAAAAGTGACTAAATATTCAATTTAAACATAAAAGTGACAAAATATTCATTTTAAACATAAAAGTGACTAAATATTCACTTTAAACATAAAAATGACTAAATATCACACTTTAAACATAAAAGTGACTAAATATCACACTTTAAACATAAAAGTGACTAAATATTCACTTTAAACATAAAAGTGAATAAATATTCACTTTAAACATAAAAGTGACTAAATACCGCACGTTAAACATAAAAGTAACTAAATATTCACTTTAAACATAAAAGTGAAAAAATATTCACTTTAAACATAAAAGTTACTAAATATTCACACATTAAACATAAAAGTGACTAAATATTCACTTTAAACATAAAAGTGACTAAATTTTCACTTTAAACATAAAAGTGATTAAATATTCACTTTAAACATAAAAATGACTAAATATTCACACTTTAAACATAAAGTGACTAAATATTCACTTTAAACATAAAAGTGACTAAATATTCACTTTAAACATAAAAGTGACTAAATATTTAATTAAAACATAAAAGTGACTAAATATTCACTTTAAACATAAAAGTGACTAAATATTCACTTTAAACATAAAAGTGACTAAAAATTCACACATTAAACATAAAAGTGACTAAATATTCACTTTAAACATAAAAGTGACTAAATATTTAATTTAAACATAAAAGTGATTAAATATCCACTTTAAACATAAAAATGACTAAATATTCACACTTTAAACATAAAAGTGACTAAATATTCACTTTAAACATAAAAGTGACTAAATATTCACTTTAAACATAAAAGTGACTAAATATTCAATTTAAACATAAAAGTGACTAAATATTCACTTTAAACATAAAAGTGACTAAATATTCACTTTAAACATAAAAATGACAAAATATTCACACTTTAAACATTAAAGTGACTATATGTTCACTTTAAACATAAAAGTGACTAAATATTCACTTTAAACATAAAAGTGACTAAATGTCAAACTTTAAACATAAAAGCGACTAAATATTCACTTTAAACATAAAAGTGACTAAAGATTCACTTTAAACATAAAAGTGACTAAATTTTATATTTAAACTTAAAAGTGACTAAATATTCACTTTAAACATAAAAGTGACTAAATATTCACTTTAAACATAAAAGTGACTAAATATTCACACTTTAAACATAAAAGTAACTAAATATTCACTTTAAACATAAAAGTGACTAAATATTCAATTTAAACATAATAGTGACTAAATATTCACTTTAAACATAAAAGTGACTAAATATCACACTTTAAACATAAAAGTGACTAAATATCACACTTTAAACATAAAAGTGACTAAAAATTCAGTTAAAACATAAAAGTGAATAAATATTCACTTTAAACATATAAGTGACTAAATACCACACTTTAAACATAAAAGTAACTAAATATTCACTTTAAACATAAAAGTGAATAAATATTCACTTTAAACATAAAAGTTACTAAACATTCACACATTAAACATAAAAGTGACTAAATATTCACTTTAAACATAAAAATGACAAAATTTTCACTTTAAACATAAAAGTGATTAAATATTCACTTTAAACATAAAAATGACTAAATATTCACACTTTAAACATAAAGTGACTAAATATTCACTTTAAACATAAAAGTGACTAAATATTCACTTTAAACATAAAAGTGACTAAATATTCAATTAAAACATAAAAGTGACTAAATATTCACTTTAAACATAAAAGTGACTAAATATTTACTTTAAACATAAAAGTGACTAAAAATTCACACTTTAAACATAAAAGTGACAAAATATTCCCTTTAAACATAAAAGTGACTAAATATTCAATTTATACATAAAAGTGATTAAATATCCACTTTAAACATAAAAATGACTAAATATTCACACTTTAAACATAAAAGTGACTAAATATTCACTTTAAACATAAAAGTGACTAAATATTCACTTTAAACATAAAAGTGACTAAATATTCAATTCAAACATAAAAGTGACTAAATATTCACTTTAAACATAAAAGTGACTAAATATTAACTTTAAACATAAAAATGACAAAACTTTCACACTTTAAACATAAAAGTGACTATATGTTCACTTTAAACAAAAAAGTGACTAAATATTCACACTTTAAACATAAAAAGGACTAAATTTTCACAATTTAAACATAAAAGTGACTAAATATTCACTATAAACATAAAAGTGACTAAATATTCAATTTAAACATAAAAATGACTAAATATTCACTTTAAACATAAAAGTGACTAAATATTCACTTTAAACATAAAAGTGACTAAATATTCACACATTAAACATAAAAGTGACTAAATATTCACTTTAAACATAAAAGTGACTAAATTTTAATATTTAATTCAAACATAAAAGGTGTTAAATATTCACTTTAAACATAAAAATGACTAAATATTTACACTTTAAACATAAAAGTGACTAAATATTCTCTTTAAACATAAAAGTGACTAAATATTCACTTTAAACATAAAAGTGACTAAATATTCAATTTAAACATAAAAGTGACTAAATATTCATTTTAAACATAAAAGCGACTAAATATTCACTTTAAACATAAAAGTGACTAAATATTCAATTTAAACATAAAAGTGACTAAATATTCACTTTAAACATAAAAGTGACTAAATATTAATTTAAACATAAAAGTGACTAAATATCACACTTTAAACATAACAGTGACTAAATATCACACTTTAAACATAAAATGACTAAATATCACACTTCAAACATAAAAGTGACTAAATATCACACTTTAAACATAAAAGTGACTAAATATTCACTTTAAACATAAAAGTGACTAAATATCGTACTTTAAACATAAAAGTGACTAAATATTCACTTTAAACATAAAAGTGACTAAATATTCACTTTAAACATAAAAGTGACTAAATACTTTAAACATAAAAGTGACTAAATATTTACTTTAAACATAAAAGTGACTAAAAATTCACTTTAAACATAAAAGTGACTAAATATTCACTTTAAACATAAAAGTGACTAAATGTCAAACTTTAAACATAAAAGCGACTAAATATTCACTTTAAACATAAAAGTGACTAAAGATTCACTTTAAACATAAAAGTGACTAAATTTTATATTTAAACTTAAAAGTGACTAAATATTCACTTTAAACATAAAAGTGACTAAATATTCACTTTAAACATAAAAGTGACTAAATATTCACACTTTAAACATAAAAGTGACTAAATATTCACTTTAAACATAAAAGTGACTAAATATTCAATTTAAACATAAAAGAGACTAAATATTCACTTTAAACATAAACATGACTAAATATCACACTTTAAACATAAAAGTGACTAAATATCACACTTTAAACATAAAAGTGACTAAATATTCACTTTAAACATAAAAGTGAATAAATATTCACTTTAAACATAAAAGTGACTAAATACCACACTTTAAACATAAAAGTAACTAAATATTCACTTTAAACATAAAAGTGAATAAATATTCACTTTAAACATAAACGTTACTAAATATTCACACATTAAACATAAAAAAGACTAAATTTTCACTTTAAACATAAAAGTGATTAAATATTCACTTTAAACATAAAAATGACTAAATATTCACACTTTAAACATAAAGTGACTAAATATTCACTTTAAACATAAAAGTGACTAAATATTCACTTTAAACATAAAAGTGACTAAAAATTCACACATTAAAAATAAAAGTGACTAAATATTCACTTTAAACATAAAAGTGACTAAATATTCAATTTAAACATAAAAGTGATTAAATATCCACTTTAAATATAAAAATGACTAAATATTCACACTTTAAACATAAAAGTGACTAAATATTCACTTTAAACATAAAAGTGACTAAATATTCACTTTAAACATAAAAGTGACTAAATATTCACTTTAAACATAAAAGTGACTAAATATTCAATTTAAACATAAAAGTGACTAAATATTCACTTTAAACATAAAAGTGACTAAATATTCACTTTAAACATAAAAATGACAAAATATTCACACTTTAAACATTAAAGTGACTATATGTTCACTTTAAACATAAAAGTGACTAAATATTCACTTTAAACATGAAAGTGACTAAATGTCAAACTTTAAACATAAAAGCGACTAAATATTCACTTTAAACATAAAAGTGACTAAAGATTCACTTTAAACATAAAAGTGACTAAATTTTATATTTAAACTTAAAAGTGACTAAATATTCACTTTAAACATAAAAGTGACTAAATATTCACTTTAAACATAAAAGTGACTAAATATTCACACTTTAAACATAAAAGTGACTAAATATTCACTTTAAACATAAAAGTGACTAAATATTAAATTTAAACATAATAGTGACTAAATATTCACTTTAAACATAAAAGTGACTAAATATCACACTTTAAACATAAAAGTGACTAAATATCACACTTTAAACATAAAAGTGACTAAATATTCACTTTAAACATAAAAGTGAATAAATATTCACTTTAAACATAAAAGTTACTAAATATTCACACATTAAACATAAAAGTGACTAAATATTCACTTTAAACATAAAAGTGACTAAATTTTCACTTTAAACATAAAAGTGATTAAATATTCACTTTAAACATAAAAATGACTAAATATATTTACACTTTAAACATTAAATTGACTAAATATTCACTTTAAACATAAAAGTGACTAAATATTCACTTTAAACATAAAAGTGACTAAATATTCAATTAAAACATAAAAGTGACTAAATATTCACTTTAAACATAAAAGTGACTAAATATTTACTTTAAACATAAAAGTGACTAAAAATTCACACTTTAAACATAAAAGTGACAAAATATTCCCTTTAAACATAAAAGTGACTAAATATTCAATTTATACATAAAAGTGATTAAATATCCACTTTAAACATAAAAATGACTAAATATTCACACTTTAAACATAAAAGTGACTAAATATTCACTTTAAACATAAAAGTGACTAAATATTCACTTTAAACATAAAAGTGACTAAATATTCAATTCAAACATAAAAGTGACTAAATATTCACTTTAAACATAAAAGTGACTAAATATTCACTTTAAACATAAAAATGACAAAATTTTCACACTTTAAACATAAAAGTGACTATATGTTCACTTTAAACGTAAAAGTGACTAAATATTCACACTTTAAACATAAAAAGGACTAAATTTTCACAATTTAAACATAAAAGTGACTAAATATTCACTATAAACATAAAAGTGACTAAATATTCAATTTAAACATAAAAATGACTTAAATATTCACTTTAAACTTAAAAGTGACTAAATATTCACTTTAAACATAAAAGTGACTAAATATTCACACATTAAACATAAAAGTGACTAAATATTCACTTTAAACATAAAAGTGACTAAATTTTAATATTTAATTTAAACATTAAAGGTGTTAAATATTCACTTTAAACATAAAAGTGACTAAATATTCACTTTAAACATAAAAGTGACTAAATATTCAATTAAAACATAAAAGTGACTAAATATTCACTTTAAACATAAAAGTGACTAAATATCACACTTTAAAATAAAAGTGACTAAATATCACACTTTAAACATAAAAGTGACTAAATATTCACTTTAAACATAAAAGTGAATAAATATTCACTTTAAACATAAAAGTGACTAAATATCGTACTTTAAACATAAAAGTGACTAAATATTCACTTTAAACATAAAAGTGACTAAATATTCAATTTATACATAAAAGTGATTAAATATCCACTTTAAACATAAAAATGACTAAATATTCACACTTTAAACATAAAAGTGACTAAATATTCACTTTAAACATAAAAGTGACTAAATATTCACTTTAAACATAAAAGTGACTAAATATTCAATTCAAACATAAAAGTGACTAAATATTCACTTTAAACATAAAAGTGACTAAATATTCACTTTAAACATAAAAATGACAAAACTTTCACACTTTAAACATAAAAGTGACTATATGTTCACTTTAAACAAAAAAGTGACTAAATATTCACACTTTAAACATAAAAAGGACTAAATTTTCACAATTTAAACATAAAAGTGACTAAATATTCACTATAAACATAAAAGTGACTAAATATTCAATTTAAACATAAAAATGACTAAATATTCACTTTAAACATAAAAGTGACTAAATATTCACTTTAAACATAAAAGTGACTAAATATTCACACATTAAACATAAAAGTGACTAAATATTCACTTTAAACATAAAAGTGACTAAATTTTAATATTTAATTTAAACATAAAAGGTGTTAAATATTCACTTTAAACATAAAAATGACTAAATATTTACACTTTAAACATAAAAGTGACTAAATATTCTCTTTAAACATAAAAGTGACTAAATATTCACTTTAAACATAAAAGTGACTAAATATTCAATTTAAACATAAAAGTGACTAAATATTCATTTTAAACATAAAAGTGACTAAATATTCACTTTAAACATAAAAGTGACTAAATATTCAATTTAAACATAAAAGTGACTAAATATTCACTTTAAACATAAAAGTGACTAAATATTAATTTAAACATAAAAGTGACTAAATATCACACTTTAAACATAACAGTGACTAAATATCACACTTTAAACATAAAATGACTAAATATCACACTTCAAACATAAAAGTGACTAAATATCACACTTTAAACATAAAAGTGACTAAATATTCACTTTAAACATAAAAGTGACTAAATATCGTACTTTAAACATAAAAGTGACTAAATAGTCACTTTAAATATAAAAGTGACTAAATATTCACTTTAAACATAAAAGTGACTAAATACTTTAAACATAAAAGTGACTAAATATTTACTTTAAACATAAAAGTGACTAAAAATTCACTTTAAACATAAAAGTGACTAAATATTCACTTTAAACATAAAAGTGACTAAATGTCAAACTTTAAACATAAAAGCGACTAAATATTCACTTTAAACATAAAAGTGACTAAAGATTCACTTTAAACATAAAAGTGACTAAATTTTATATTTAAACTTAAAAGTGACTAAATATTCACTTTAAACATAAAAGTGACTAAATATTCACTTTAAACATAAAAGTGACTAAATATTCACACTTTAAACATAAAAGTGACTAAATATTCACTTTAAACATAAAAGTGACTAAATATTCAATTTAAACATAAAAGTGACTAAATATTCACTTTAAACATAAACATGACTAAATATCACACTTTAAACATAAAAGTGACTAAATATCACACTTTAAACATAAAAGTGACTAAATATTCACTTTAAACATAAAAGTGAATAAATATTCACTTTAAACATAAAAGTGACTAAATACCACACTTTAAACATAAAAGTAACTAAATATTCACTTTAAACATAAAAGTGAATAAATATTCACTTTAAACATAAACGTTACTAAATATTCACACATTAAACATAAAAAAGACTAAATTTTCACTTTAAACATAAAAGTGATTAAATATTCACTTTAAACATAAAAATGACTAAATATTCACACTTTAAACATAAAGTGACTAAATATTCACTTTAAACATAAAAGTGACTAAATATTTACTTTAAACATAAAAGTGACTAAAAATTCACACATTAAAAATAAAAGTGACTAAATATTCACTTTAAACATAAAAGTGACTAAATATTCAATTTAAACATAAAAGTGATTAAATATCCACTTTAAATATAAAAATGACTAAATATTCACACTTTAAACATAAAAGTGACTAAATATTCACTTTAAACATAAAAGTGACTAAATATTCACTTTAAACATAAAAGTGACTAAATATTCACTTTAAACATAAAAATGACTAAATATTCAATTTAAACATAAAAGTGACTAAATATTCACTTTAAACATAAAAGTGACTAAATATTCACTTTAAACATAAAAATGACAAAATATTCACACTTTAAACATTAAAGTGACTATATGTTCACTTTAAACATAAAAGTGACTAAATATTCACTTTAAACATGAAAGTGACTAAATGTCAAACTTTAAACATAAAAGCGACTAAATATTCACTTTAAACATAAAAGTGACTAAAGATTCACTTTAAACATAAAAGTGACTAAATTTTATATTTAAACTTAAAAGTGACTAAATATTCACTTTAAACATAAAAGTGACTAAATATTCACTTTAAACATAAAAGTGACTAAATATTCACACTTTAAAAATAAAAGTGACTAAATATTCACTTTAAACATAAAAGTGACTAAATATTCAATTTAAACATAATAGTGACTAAATATTCACTTTAAACATAAAAGTGACTAAATATCACACTTTAAACATAAAAGTGACTAAATAACACACTTTAAACATAAAAGTGACTAAATATTCACTTTAAACATAAAAGTGAATAAATATTTACTTTAAACATAAAAGTTACTAAATATTCACACATTAAACATAAAAGTGACTAAATATTCACTTTAAACATAAAAGTGACTAAATTTTCACTTTAAACATAAAAGTGATTAAATATTCACTTTAAACATAAAAATGACTAAATATATTTACACTTTAAACATAAAGTGACTAAATATTCACTTTAAACATAAAAGTGACTAAATATTCACTTTAAACATAAAAGTGACTAAATATTCAATTAAAACATAAAAGTGACTAAATATTCACTTTAAACATAAAAGTGACTAAATATTTACTTTAAACATAAAAGTGACTAAAAATTCACACTTTAAACATAAAAGTGACAAAATATTCCCTTTAAACATAAAAGTGACTAAATATTCAATTTATACATAAAAGTGATTAAATATCCACTTTAAACATAAAAATGACTAAATATTCACACTTTAAACATAAAAGTGACTAAATATTCACTTTAAACATAAAAGTGACTAAATATTCACTTTAAACATAAAAGTGACTAAATATTCAATTCAAACATAAAAGGGACTAAATATTCACTTTAAACATAAAAGTGACTAAATATTCACTTTAAACATAAAAATGACAAAATTTTCACACTTTAAACATAAAAGTGACTATATGTTCACTTTAAACATAAAAGTGACTAAATATTCACACTTTAAACATAAAAAGGACTAAATTTTCACAATTTAAACATAAAAGTGACTAAATATTCACTATAAACATAAAAGTGACTAAATATTCAATTTAAACATAAAAATGACTAAATATTCACTTTAAACTTAAAAGTGACTAAATATTCACTTTAAACATAAAAGTGACTAAATATTCACACATTAAACATAAAAGTGACTAAATATTCACTTTAAACATAAAAGTGACTAATTTTTAATATTTAATTTAAACATTAAAGGTGTTAAATATTCACTTTAAACATAAAAGTGACTAAATATTCACTTTAAACATAAAAGTGACTAAATATTCAATTAAAACATAAAAGTGACTAAATATTCACTTTAAACATAAAAGTGACTAAATATCACACTTTAAAATAAAAGTGACTAAATATCACACTTTAAACATAAAAGTGACTAAATATTCACTTTAAACATAAAAGTGAATAAATATTCACTTTAAACATAAAAGTGACTAAATATCGTACTTTAAACAAAAGTGACTAAATATTCACTTTAAACATAAAAGTGACTAAATATTCACTTTAAACATAAAAGTGACTAAATACTTTAAACATAAAAGTGACTAAATATTTACTTTAAACATAAAAGTGACTAAAAATTCACTTTAAACATAAAAGTGACTAAATATTCACTTTAAACATAAAAGTGACTAAATGTCAAACTTTAAACATAAAAGCGACTAAATATTCACTTTAAACATAAAAGTGACTAAAGATTCACTTTAAACATAAAAGTGACTAAATTTTATATTTAAACTTAAAAGTGACTAAATATTCACTTTAAACATAAAAGTGACTAAATATTCACTTTAAACATAAAAGTGACTAAATATTCACACTTTAAACATAAAAGTGACTAAATATTCACTTTAAACATAAAAGTTACTAAATATTCAATTTAAACATAAAAGTGACTAAATATTCACTTTAAACATAAACATGACTAAATATCACACTTTAAACATAAAAGTGACTAAATATCACACTTTAAACATAAAAGTGACTAAATATTCACTTTAAACATAAAAGTGAATAAATATTCACTTTAAACATAAAAGTGACTAAATACCACACTTTAAACATAAAAGTAACTAAATATTCACTTTAAACATAAAAGTGAATAAATATTCACTTTAAACATAAAAGTTACTAAATATTCACACATTAAACATAAAAAAGACTAAATTTTCACTTTAAACATAAAAGTGATTAAATATTCACTTTAAACATAAAAATGACTAAATATTCAATTTAAACATAAAAGTGATTAAATATCCACTTTAAACATAAAAATGACTAAATATTCACACTTTAAACATAAAAGTGACTAAATATTCACTTTAAACATAAAAGTGACTAAATATTCACTTTAAACATAAAAGTGACTAAATATTCAATTTAAACATAAAAGTGACTAAATATTCACTTTAAACATAAAAGTGACTAAATATTCACTTTAAACATAAAAATGACAAAATATCCACACTTTAAACATAAAAGTGACTATATGTTCACTTTAAACATAAAAGTGACTAAATATTCACTTTAAACATAAAAGTGACTAAATGTCAAACTTTAAACATAAAAGCGACTAAATATTCACTTTAAACATAAAAGTGACTAAAGATTCACTTTAAACATAAAAGTGACTAAATTTTATATTTAAACTTAAAAGTGACTAAATATTCACTTTAAACATAAAAGTGACTAAATATTCACTTTAAACATAAAAGTGACTAAATATTCACACTTTAAACATAAAAGTGACTAAATATTCACTTTAAACATAAAAATGACAAAATATTCACACTTTAAACATAAAAGTGACTATATGTTCACTTTAAACATAAAAGTGACTAAATATTCACTTTAAACATAAAAGTGACTAAATGTCAAACTTTAAACATAAAAGCGACTAAATATTCACTTTAAACATAAAAGTGACTAAATATTCACTTTAAACATAAAAGTGACTAAATATCACACTTTAAACAAAAAAAGTGACTAAATACTCACTTTAAACATAAAAGTGACTAAATATTCACACTTTAAACATAAAAGTGACTAAATATTCACACTTTAAACATAAAAGTTAATCAATATTCACTTTAAATATAAAAGTTACTAAATATTCACACATTAAACATAAAAGTGACTAAATATTCACTTTAAACATAAAAGTGACTAAATATTCACTTTAAACATAAAAGTGACTAAATATTCACACTTTAAACATAAAAGTGACTAAATATTTACTTTAAACATAAAAGTGACTAAATATTCAATTTAAACATAAAAGTGATTAAATATTCACTTTAAACATAAACATGACTAAATATTCACACTTTAAACATAAAAGTGACTAAATATTCACTTTAAACATAAAAGTGACTAAATATTCACTTTAAACAAAAAAGTGACTAAATATTCAATTTAAACATAAAAGTGACTAAATATTCACTTTAAACATAAAAGTGACTAAATATTCACTTTAAACATAAAAATGACAAAATATTCACACTTTAAACATAAAAGTGACTAAATATTCACTATAAACATAAAAGTGACTAAATATTCAATTTAAACATAAAAGTGACTAAATAATCACTTTAAACATAAAAGTGACTAAATATTCACTTTAAACATAAAAGTGACTAAATATTCACACATTAAACATAAAAGTGACTAAATATTCACTTTAAACATAAAAGTGACTAAATATTCAATTTAAACATAAAAGTTGTTAAATATTCACTTTAAACATAAAAGTGACTAAATATTCACTTTAAACATAAAAGTGACTAAATATTCACTTTAAACATAAAAGTGACTAAATATTCAATTTAAACATAAAAGTGACTAAATATTCATTTTAAACATAAAAGTGACTAAATATTCACTTTAAACATAAAAATGACAAAATATTCACACTTTAAACATAAAAGTGACTAAATATTCACTTTAAACATAAAAGTGACTAAATATTCAATTTAAACATAAAAGTGACTAAATATCACACTTTAAACATAACAGTGACTAAATATCACACTTTAAACATAAAATGACTAAATATCACACTTTAAACATAAAAGTGACTAAATATTACACTTTAAACATAAAAGTGACTAAATATTCACTTTAAACATAAAAGTGAATAAATATTCACTTTAAACATAAAAGTGACTAAATATCACACTTTAAACATAAAAGTGACTAAATATTCACTTTAAACATAAAAGTGACTAAATATTCACTTTAAACATAAAAGTGACTAAATACTTTAAACATAAAAGTGACTAAATATTTACTTTAAACATAAAAGTGACTAAAAATTCACTTTAAACATAAAAGTGACTAAATATTCACTTTAAACATAAAAGTGACTAAATGTCAAACTTTAAACATAAAAGCGACTAAATATTCACTTTAAATATAAAAGTGACTAAAGATTCACTTTAAACATAAAAGTGACTAAATATTCAATTTAAACATAAAAGTGACTAAATATTCAATTTAAACATAAAAGTGACTAAATATTCACTTTAAACATAAAAGTGACTAAATATCACACTTTAAACAAAAAAAGTGACTAAATACTCACTTTAAACATAAAAGTGACTAAATATTCACACTTTAAACATAAAAGTGACTAAATATTCACACTTTAAACATAAAAGTTAATCAATATTCACTTTAAACATAAAAGTTTCTAAATATTCACACATTAAACATAAAAGTGACTAAATATTCACTTTAAACATAAAAGTGACTAAATACTCACTTTAAACATAAAAGTGACTAAATATTCACACTTTAAACATAAAAGTGACTAAATATTTACTTTAAACATAAAAGTGACTAAATATTCAATTTAAACATAAAAGTGATTAAATATTCACTTTAAACATAAACATGACTAAATATTCACACTTTAAACATAAAAGTGACTAAATATTCACTTTAAACATAAAAGTGACTAAATATTCACTTTAAACAAAAAAGTGACTAAATATTCAATTTAAACATAAAAGTGACTAAATATTCACTTTAAACATAAAAGTGACTAAATATTCACTTTAAACATAAAAATGACAAAATATTCACTTTAAACATAAAAGTGACTAAATATTCACACTTTAAACATAAAAGTAACTAAATATTCACTTTAAACATAAAAGTGACTAAATATTCAATTTAAACATAATAGTGACTATATATTTACTTTAAACATAAAAGTGACTAAATATCACACTTTAAACATAAAAGTGACTAAATATCACACTTTAAACATAAAAGTGACTAAAAATTCAGTTAAAACATAAAAGTGAATAAATATTCACTTTAAACATATAAGTGACTAAATACCACACTTTAAACATAAAAGTTACTAAATATTCACACATTAAACATAAAAGTGACTAAATATTCACTTTAAACATAAAAGTGACTAAATTTTCACTTTAAACATAAAAGTGATTAAATATTCACTTTAAACATAAAAATGACTAAATATTCACACTTTAAACATAAAGTGACTAAATATTCACTTTAAACATAAAAGTGACTAAATATTCACTTTAAACATAAAAGTGACTAAATATTCAATTAAAACATAAAGTGACTAAATATTCACTTTAAACATAAAAGTGACTAAATATTTACTTTAAACATAAAAGTGACTAAAAATTCACACTTTAAACATAAAAGTGACAAAATATTCCCTTTAAACATAAAAGTGACTAAATATTCAATTTATACATAAAAGTGATTAAATATCCACTTTAAACATAAAAATGACTAAATATTCACACTTTAAACATAAAAGTGACTAAATATTCACTTTAAACATAAAAGTGACTAAATATTCACTTTAAACATAAAAATGACTAAATATTCAATTCAAACATAAAAGTGACTAAATATTCACTTTAAACATAAAAGTGACTAAATATTCACTTTAAACATAAAAATGACAAAATTTTCACACTTTAAACATAAAAGTGACTATATGTTCACTTTAAACAAAAAAGTGACTAAATATTCACACTTTAAACATAAAAAGGACTAAATTTTCACAATTTAAACATAAAAGTGACTAAATATTCACTATAAACATAAAAGTGACTAAATATTCAATTTAAACATAAAAATGACTAAATATTCACTTTAAACATAAAAGTGACTAAATATTCACTTTAAACATAAAAGTTACTAAATATTCACACATTAAACATAAAAGTGACTAAATATTCACTTTAAACATAAAAGTGACTAAATTTTAATATTTAATTTAAACATAAAAGGTGTTAAATATTCACTTTAAACATAAAAATGACTAAATATTTACACTTTAAACATAAAAGTGACTAAATATTCTCTTTAAACATAAAAGTGACTAAATATTCACTTTAAACATAAAAGTGACTAAATATTCAATTTAAACATAAAAGTGACTAAATATTCATTTTAAACATAAAAGTGACTAAATATTCACTTTAAACATAAAAGTGACTAAATATTCAATTTAAACATAAAAGTGACTAAATATTCACTTTAAACATAAAAGTGACTAAATAATTATTTAAACATAAAAGTGACTAAATATCACACTTTAAACATAACAGTGACTAAATATTCACTTTAAACATAAAAGTGACTAAATATCGTACTTTAAACATAAAAGTGACTAAATATTCACTTTAAACATAAAAGTGACTAAATATTCACTTTAAACATAAAAGTGACTAAATACTTTAAACATAAAAGTGACTAAATATTTACTTTAAACATAAAAGTGACTAAAAATTCACTTTAAACATAAAAGTGACTAAATATTCACTTTAAACATAAAAGTGACTAAATGTCAAACTTTAAACATAAAAGCGACTAAATATTCACTTTAAACATAAAAGTGACTAAAGATTCACTTTAAACATAAAAGTGACTAAATTTTATATTTAAACTTAAAAGTGACTAAATATTCACTTTAAACATAAAAGTGACTAAATATTCACTTTAAACATAAAAGTGACTAAATATTCACACTTTAAACATAAAAGTGACTAAATATTCACTTTAAACATAAAAGTGACTAAATATTCAATTTAAACATGAAAGTGACTAAATATTCACTTTAAACATAAACATGACTAAATATCACACTTTAAACATAAAAGTGACTAAATATCACACTTTAAACATAAAAGTGACTAAATATTCACTTTAAACATAAAAGTGAATAAATATTCACTTTAAACATAAAAGTGACTAAATACCACACTTTAAACATAAAAGTAACTAAATATTCACTTTAAACATAAAAGTGAATAAATATTCACTTTAAACATAAAAGTTACTAAATATTCACACATTAAACATCAAAAAAGACTAAATTTTCACTTTAAACATAAAAGTGATTAAATATTCACTTTAAACATAAAAATGACTAAATATTCACACTTTAAACATAAAGTGACTAAATATTCACTTTAAACATAAAAGTGACTAAATATTCACTTTAAACATAAAAGTGACTAAAAATTCACACATTAAAAATAAAAGTGACTAAATATTCACTTTAAACATAAAAGTGACTAAATATTCAATTTAAACATAAAAGTGATTAAATATCCACTTTAAATATAAAAATGACTAAATATTCACACTTTAAACATAAAAGTGACTAAATATTCACTTTAAACATAAAAGTGACTAAATATTCACTTTAAACATAAAAGTGACTAAATATTCAATTTAAACATAAAAGTGACTAAATATTCACTTTAAACATAAAAGTGACTAAATATTCACTTTAAACATAAAAATGACAAAATATTCACACTTTAAACATTAAAGTGACTATATGTTCACTTTAAACATTAAAGTGACTAAATATTCACTTTAAACATGAAAGTGACTAAATGTCAAACTTTAAACATAAAAGCGACTAAATATTCACTTTAAACATAAAAGTGACTAAAGATTCACTTTAAACATAAAAGTGACTAAATTTTATATTTAAACTTAAAAGTGACTAAATATTCACTTTAAACATAAAAGTGACTAAATATTCACTTTAAACATAAAAGTGACTAAATATTCACACTTTAAACATAAAAGTGACTAAATATTCACTTTAAACATAAAAGTGACTAAATATTCAATTTAAACATAATAGTGACTAAATATTCACTTTAAACATAAAAGTGACTAAATATCACACTTTAAACATAAAAGTGACTAAATATCACACCTTAAACATAAAAGTGACTAAATATTCACTTTAAACATAAACGTGAATAAATATTCACTTTAAACATAAAAGTTACTAAATATTCACACATTAAACATAAAAGTGACTAAATATTCACTTTAAACATAAAAGTGACTAAATTTTCACTTTAAACATAAAAGTGATTAAATATTCACTTTAAACATAAAAATGACTAAATATTCACACTTTAAACATAAAGTGACTAAATATTCACTTTAAACATAAAAGTGACTAAATATTCACTTTAAACATAAAAGTGACTAAATATTCAATTAAAACATAAAAGTGACTAAATATTCACTTTAAACATAAAAGTGACTAAATATTTACTTTAAACATAAAAGTGACTAAAAATTCACACTTTAAACATAAAAGTGACAAAATATTCCCTTTAAACATAAAAGTGACTAAATATTCAATTTATACATAAAAGTGATTAAATATCCACTTTAAACATAAAAATGACTAAATATTCACACTTTAAACATAAAAGTGACTAAATATTCACTTTAAACATAAAAGTGACTAAATATTCACTTTAAACATAAAAGTGACTAAATATTCAATTCAAACATAAAAGTGACTAAATATTCACTTTAAACATAAAAGTGACTAAATATTCACTTTAAACATAAAAATGACAAAATTTTCACACTTTAAACATAAAAGTGACTATATGTTCACTTTAAACATAAAAGTGACTAAATATTCACACTTTAAACATAAAAGTGACTAAATATTCACTATAAACATAAAAGTGACTAAATATTCAATTTAAACATAAAAATGACTAAATATTCACTTTAAACTTAAAAGTGACTAAATATTCACTTTAAACATAAAAGTGACTAAATATTCACACATTAAACATAAAAGTGACTAAATATTCACTTTAAACATAAAAGTGACTAAATTTTAATATTTAATTTAAACATAAAAGGTGTTAAATATTCACTTTAAACATAAAAATGACTAAATATTTACACTTTAAACATAAAAGTGACTAAATATTCTCTTTAAACATAAAAGTGACTAAATATTCACTTTAAACATAAAAGTGACTAAATATTCAATTTAAACATAAAAGTGACTAAATATTCATTTTAAACATAAAAGTGACTAAATATTCACTTTAAACATAAAAGTGACTAAATATTCAATTTAAACATAAAAGTGACTAAATATTCACTTTAAACATAAAAGTGACTAAATATTAATTTAAACATAAAAGTGACTAAATATCACACTTTAAAAATAACAGTGACTAAATATCACACTTTAAACATAAAATGACTAAATATCACACTTTAAAATAAAAGTGACTAAATATCACACTTTAAACATAAAAGTGACTAAATATTCACTTTAAACATAAAAGTGAATAAATATTCACTTTAAACATAAAAGTGACTAAATATCGTACTTTAAACATAAAAGTGACTAAATATTCACTTTAAACATAAAAGTGACTAAATATTCACTTTAAACATAAAAGTGACTAAATACTTTAAACATAAAAGTGACTAAATATTTACTTTAAACATAAAAGTGACTAAAAATTCACTTTAAACATAAAAGTGACTAAATATTCACTTTAAACATAAAAGTGACTAAATGTCAAACTTTAAACATAAAAGCGACTAAATATTCACTTTAAACATAAAAGTGACTAAAGATTCACTTTAAACATAAAAGTGACTAAATTTTTTATTTAAACTTAAAAGTGACTAAATATTCACTTTAAACATAAAAGTGACTAAATATTCACTTTAAACATAAAAATGACTAAATATTCACACTTTAAACATAAAAGTGACTAAATATTCACTTTAAACATAAAAGTGACTAAATATTCAATTTAAACATAAAAGTGACTAAATATTCACTTTAAACATAAACATGACTAAATATCACACTTTAAACATAAAAGTGACTAAATATCACACTTTAAACATAAAAGTGACTAAATATTCACTTTAAACATAAAAGTGAATAAATATTCACTTTAAACATAAAAGTGACTAAATACCACACTTTAAACATAAAAGTAACTAAATATTCACTTTAAACATAAAAGTGAATAAATATTCACTTTAAACATAAAAGTTACTAAATATTCACACATTAAACATAAAAAAGACTAAATTTTCACTTTAAACATAAAAGTGATTAAATATTCACTTTAAACATAAAAATGACTAAATATTCAATTTAAACATAAAAGTGATTAAATATCCACTTTAAACATAAAAATGACTAAATATTCACACTTTAAACATAAAAGTGACTAAATATTCACTTTAAACATAAAAGTGACTAAATATTCACTTTAAACATAAAAGTGACTAAATATTCAATTTAAACATAAAAGTGACTAAATATTCACTTTAAACATAAAAGTGACTAAATATTCACTTTAAACATAAAAATGACAAAATATCAACACTTTAAACATAAAAGTGACTATATGTTCACTTTAAACATAAAAGTGACTAAATATTCACTTTAAACATAAAAGTGACTAAATGTCAAACTTTAAACATAAAAGCGACTAAATATTCACTTTAAACATAAAAGTGACTAAAGATTCACTTTAAACATAAAAGTGACTAAATTTTATATTTAAACTTAAAAGTGACTAAATATTCACTTTAAACATAAAAGTGACTAAATATTCACTTTAAACATAAAAGTGACTAAATATTCACACTTTAAACATAAAAGTGACTAAATATTCACTTTAAACATAAAAATGACAAAATATTCACACTTTAAACATAAAAGTGACTATATGTTCACTTTAAACATAAAAGTGACTAAATATTCACTTTAAACATAAAAGTGACTAAATGTCAAACTTTAAACATAAAAGCGACTAAATATTCACTTTAAACATAAAAGTGACTAAAGATTCACTTTAAACATAAAAGTGACTAAATTTTATATTTAAACTTAAAAGTGACTAAATATTCACTTTAAACATAAAAGTGACTAAATATTCACTTTAAACATAAAAGTGACTAAATATTCACACTTTAAACATAAAAGTGACTAAATATTCACTTTAAACATAAAAGTGACTAAATATTCAATTTAAACATAAAAGTGACTAAATATTCACTTTAAACATAAAAGTGACTAAATATCACACTTTAAACATAAAAGTGACTAAATATCACACTTTAAACATAAAAGTGACTAAATACCACACTTTAAACATAAAAGTAACTAAATATTCTTTTTAAACATAAAAGTGACTAAATATTCACTTTAAACATAAAAGTGACTAAAAATTCACACTTTAAACATAAAAGTGACTAAATATTCACTTTAAACATAAAAGTGACTAAATATTCAATTTAAACATAAAAGTGATTAAATATCCACTTTAAACATAAAAATGACTAAATATTCACACTTTAAACATAAAAGTGACTAAATATTCACTTTAAACATAAAAGTGACTAAATATTCACTTTAAACATAAAAGTGACTAAATATTCAATTCAAACATAAAAGTGACTAAATATTCACTTTAAACATAAAAGTGACTAAATATTCACTTTAAACATAAAAATGACAAAATTTTCACACTTTAAACATAAAAGTGACTATATGTTCACTTTAAACATAAAAGTGACTAAATATTCACACTTTAAACATAAAAGTGACTAAATTTTCACACTTTAAACATAAAAGTGACTAAATATTCACTATAAACATAAAAGTGACTAAATATTCAATTTAAACATAAAAGTGACTAAATATTCACTTTAAACATAAAAGTGACTAAATATTCACTTTAAACATAAAAGTGACTAAATATTCACACATTAAACATAAAAGTGACTAAATATTCACTTTAAACATAAAAGTGACTAAATTTTAATATTTAATTTAAACATAAAAGGTGTTAAATATTCACTTTAAACATAAAAATGACTAAATATTTACACTTTAAACATAAAAGTGACTAAATATTCTCTTTAAACATAAAAGTGACTAAATATTCACTTTAAACATAAAAGTGACTAAATATTCAATTTAAACATAAAAGTGACTAAATATTCATTTTAAAACATAAAAGTGACTAAATATTCACTTTAAACATAAAAGTGACTAAAAATTCACACTTTAAACATAAAAGTGACAAAATATTCCCTTTAAACATAAAAGTGACTAAATATTCAATTTATACATAAAAGTGATTAAATATCCACTTTAAACATAAAAATGACTAAATATTCACACTTTAAACATAAAAGTGACTAAATATTCACTTTAAACATAAAAGTGACTAAATATTCACTTTAAACATAAAAGTGACTAATATTCAATTCAAACATAAAAGTGACTAAATATTCACTTAAACATAAAAGTGACTAAATATTCACTTTAAACATAAAAATGACAAAATTTTCACACTTTAAACATAAAAGTGACTATATGTTCACTTTAAACATAAAAGTGACTAAATATTCACACTTTAAACATAAAAAGGAACTAAATTTTCACAATTTAAACATAAAAGTGACTAAATATTCACTATAAACATAAAAGTGACTAAATATTCAATTTAAACATAAAAATGACTAAATATTCACTTTAAACATAAAAGTGACTAAATATTCACTTTAAACATAAAAGTGACTAAATATTCACACGATTAAACATAAAAGTGACTAAATATTCACTTTAAACATAAAAGTGACTAAATTTTAATATTTAATTTAAACATAAAAGGTGTTAAATATTCACTTTAAACATAAAAATGACTAAATATTTACACTTTAAACATAAAAGTGACTAAATATTCTCTTTAAACATAAAAGTGACTAAATATTCACTTTTAAACATAAAAGTGACTAAATATTCAATTTAAACATAAAAGTGACTAAATATTCATTTTAAACATAAAAGTGACTAAATATTCACTTTAAACATAAAAGTGACTAAATATTCAATTTAAACATAAAAGTGACTAAATATTCACTTTAAACATAAAAGTGACTAAATATTCAATTTAAACATAAAAGTGACTAAATATTCATTTTAAACATAAAAGTGACTAAATATTCACTTTAAACATAAAAGTGACTAAATATTCAATTTAAACATAAAAGTGACTAAATATTCACTTTAAACATAAAAGTGACTAAATATTAATCTAAACATAAAAAGTGACTAAATATCACACTTTAAACATAACAGTGACTAAATATCACACTTTAAACATAAAATGACTAAATATCACACTTTAAAATAAAAGTGACTAAATATCACACTTTAAACATAAAAGTGACTAAATATTCACTTTAAACATAAAAGTGAATAAATATTCACTTTAAACATAAAAGTGACTAAATATCGTACTTTAAACATAAAAGTGACTAAATATTCACTTTAAACATAAAAGTGACTAAATATTCACTTTAAACATAAAAGTGACTAAATACTTTAAACATAAAAGTGACTAAATATTTACTTTAAACATAAAAGTGACTAAAAATTCACTTTAAACATAAAAGTGACTAAATATTCACTTTAAACATAAAAGTGACTAAATGTCAAACTTTAAACATAAAAGCGACTAAATATTCACTTTAAACATAAAAGTGACTAAAGATTCACGTTTAAACATAAAAGTGACTAAATTTTATATTTAAACTTAAAAGTGACTAAATATTCACTTTAAACATAAAAGTGACTAAATATTCACTTTAAACATAAAAGTGACTAAATATTCACACTTTAAACATAAAAGTTACTAAATATTCACTTTAAACATAAAAGTGACTAAATATTCAATTTAAACATAAAAGTGACTAAATATTCACTTTAAACATAAACATGACTAAATATCACACTTTAAACATAAAAGTGACTAAATATCACACTTTAAACATAAAAGTGACTAAATATTCACTTTAAACATAAAAGTGAATAAATATTCACTTTAAACATAAAAGTGACTAAATACCACACTTTAAACATAAAAGTAACTAAATATTCACTTTAAACATAAAAGTGAATAAACATTCACTTTTAAACATAAAAGTTACTAAATATTCACACATTAAACATAAAAAAGACTAAATTTTCACTTTAAACATAAAAGTGATTAAATATTCACTTTAAACATAAAAATGACTAAATATTCAATTTAAACATAAAAGTGATTAAATATCCACTTTAAACATAAAAATGACTAAATATTCACACTTTAAACATAAAAGTGACTAAATATTCACTTTAAACATAAAAGTGACTAAATATTCACTTTAACATAAAAGTGACTAAATATTCAATTTAAACATAAAAGTGACTAAATATTCACTTTAAACATAAAAGTGACTAAATATTCACTTTAAACATAAAAATGACAAAATATCCACACTTTAAACATAAAAGTGACTATATGTTCACTTTAAACATAAAAGTGACTAAATATTCACTTTAAACATAAAAGTGACTAAATGTCAAACTTTAAACATAAAAGCGACTAAATATTCACTTTAAACATAAAAGTGACTAAAGATTCACTTTAAACATAAAAGTGACTAAATTTTATATTTAAACTTAAAAGTGACTAAATATTCACTTTAAACATAAAAGTGACTAAATATTCACTTTAAAACATAAAAGTGACTAAATATTCACACTTTAAACATAAAAGTGACTAAATATTCACTTTAAACATAAAAGTGACTAAATATTCAATTTAAACATAAAAGTTGACTAAATATTCACTTTAAACATAAAAGTGACTAAATATCACACTTTAAACATAAAAGTGACTAAATATCACACTTTAAACATAAAGTGACTAAATACACACTTTAACATAAAAGTAACTAAATATTCTTTTTAAACATAAAAGTGACTAAATATTCACTTAAACATAAAAGTGACTAAAAATTCACACTTTAAACATAAAAGTGATTAAATATTCACTTTAAACATAAAAATGACTAAATATTCAATTTAAACATAAAAGTGATTAAATATCCACTTTAAACATAAAAATGACTAAATATTCACACTTTAAACATAAAAGTGACTAAATATTCACTTTAAACATAAAAGTGACTAAATATTCACTTTAAACATAAAAGTGACTAAATATTCAATTTAAACATAAAAGTGACTAAATATTCACTTTAAACATAAAAGTGACTAAATATTCACTTTAAACATAAAAATGACAAAATATCCACACTTTAAACATAAAAGTGACTATATGTTAACTTTAAACATAAAAGTGACTAAATATTCACTTTAAACATAAAAGTGACTAAATGTCAAACTTTAAACATAAAAGCGACTAAATATTCACTTTAAACATAAAAGTGACTAAAGATTCACTTTAAACATAAAAGTGACTAAATTTTATATTTAAACTTAAAAGTGACTAAATATTCACTTTAAACATAAAAGTGACTAAATATTCACTTTAAACATAAAAGTGACTAAATATTCACACTTTAAACATAAAAGTGACTAAATATTCACTTTAAACATAAAAGTGACTAAATATTCAATTTAACATAAAAGTGACTAAATATTCACTTTAAACATAAAAGTGACTAAATATCACACTTTAAACATAAAAGTGACTAAATATCACACTTTAAACATAAAAGTGACTAAATACCACACTTTAAACATAAAAGTAACTAAATATTCTTTTTAAACATAAAAGTGACTAAATATTCACTTTAAACATAAAAGTGACTAAAAATTCACACTTTAAACATAAAAGTGACTAAATATTCACTTTAAACATAAAAGTGACTAAATATTCAATTTAAACATAAAAGTGATTAAATATCCACTTTAAACATAAAAATGACTAAATATTCACACTTTAAACATAAAAGTGACTAAATATTCACTTTAAACATAAAAGTGACTAAATATTCACTTTAAACATAAAAGTGACTAAATATTCAATTCAAACATAAAAGTGACTAAATATTCACTTTAAACATAAAAGTGACTAAATATTCACTTTAAACATAAAAATGACAAAATTTTCACACTTTAAACATAAAAGTGACTATATGTTCACTTTAAACATAAAAGTGACTAAATATTCACACTTTAAACATAAAAGTGACTAAATTTTCACACTTTAAACATAAAAGTGACTAAATATTCACTATAAACATAAAAGTGACTAAATATTCAATTTAAACATAAAAGTGACTAAATATTCACTTTAAACATAAAAGTGACTAAATATTCACTTTAAACATAAAAGTGACTAAATATTCACACATTAAACATAAAAGTGACTAAATATTCACTTTAAACATAAAAGTGACTAAATTTTAATATTTAATTTAAACATAAAAGGTGTTAAATATTCACTTTAAACATAAAAATGACTAAATATTTACACTTTAAACATAAAAGTGACTAAATATTCTCTTTAAACATAAAAGTGACTAAATATTCACTTTAAACATAAAAGTGACTAAATATTCAATTTAAACATAAAAGTGACTAAATATTCATTTTAAAACATAAAAGTGACTAAATATTCACTTTAAACATAAAAGTGACTAAAAATTCACACTTTAAACATAAAAGTGACAAAATATTCCCTTTAAACATAAAAGTGACTAAATATTCAATTTATACATAAAAGTGATTAAATATCCACTTTAAACATAAAAATGACTAAATATTCACACTTTAAACATAAAAGTGACTAAATATTCACTTTAAACATAAAAGTGACTAAATATTCACTTTAAACATAAAAGTGACTAAATATTCAATTCAAACATAAAAGTGACTAAATATTCACTTTAAACATAAAAGTGACTAAATATTCACTTTAAACATAAAAATGACAAAATTTTCACACTTTAAACATAAAAGTGACTATATGTTCACTTTAAACATAAAAGTGACTAAATATTCACACTTTAAACATAAAAAGGACTAAATTTTCACAATTTAAACATAAAAGTGACTAAATATTCACTATAAACATAAAAGTGACTAAATATTCAATTTAAACATAAAAATGACTAAATATTCACTTTAAACATAAAAGTGACTAAATATTCACTTTAAACATAAAAGTGACTAAATATTCACACATTAAACATAAAAGTGACTAAATATTCACTTTAAACATAAAAGTGACTAAATTTTAATATTTAATTTAAACATAAAAGGTGTTAAATATTCACTTTAAACATAAAAATGACTAAATATTTACACTTTAAACATAAAAGTGACTAAATATTCTCTTTAAACATAAAAGTGACTAAATATTCACTTTAAACATAAAAGTGACTAAATATTCAATTTAAACATAAAAGTGACTAAATATTCATTTTAAACATAAAAGTGACTAAATATTCACTTTAAACATAAAAGTGACTAAATATTCAATTTAAACATAAAAGTGACTAAATATTCACTTTAAACATAAAAGTGACTAAATATTCAATTTAAACATAAAAGTGACTAAATATTCATTTTAAACATAAAAGTGACTAAATATTCACTTTAAACATAAAAGTGACTAAATATTCAATTTAAACATAAAAGTGACTAAATATTCACTTTAAACATAAAAGTGACTAAATATTAATCTAAACATAAAAGTGACTAAATATCACACTTTAAACATAACAGTGACTAAATATCACACTTTAAACATAAAATGACTAAATATCACACTTTAAACATAAAAGTGACTAAATATCACACTTTAAACATAAAAGTGACTAAATATTCACTTTAAACATAAAAGTGACTAAATATTGTACTTTAAACATAAAAGTGACTAAATATTCACTTTAAACATAAAAGTGACTAAATATTCACTTTAAACATAAAAGTGACTAAATACTTTAAACATAAAAGTGACTAAATATTTACTTTAAACATAAAAGTGACTAAAAATTCACTTTAAACATAAAAGTGACTAAATATTCACTTTAAACATAAAAGTGACTAAATGTCAAACTTTAAACATAAAAGCGACTAAATATTCACTTTAAACATAAAAGTGACTAAAGATTCACTTTAAACATAAAAGTGACTAAATTTTATATTTAAACTTAAAAGTGACTAAATATTCACTTTAAACATAAAAGTTACTAAATATTCACTTTAAACATAAAAGTGACTAAATATTCACACTTTAAACATAAAAGTGACTAAATATTCACTTTAAACATAAAAGTGACTAAATATTCAATTTAAACATAAAAGTGACTAAATATTCACTTTAAACATAAACATGACTAAATATCACACTTAAACATAAAAGTGACTAAATACCACACTTTAAACATAAAAGTAACTAAATATTCACTTTAAACATAAAAGTGAATAAATATTCACTTTTAACATAAAAGTTACTAAATATTCACACATTAAACATAAAAAAGACTAAATTTTCACTTTAAACATAAAAGTGATTAAATATTCACTTTAAACATAAAAATGACTACATATTCACACTTTAAACATAAAGTGACTAAATATTCACTTTAAACATAAAAGTGACTAAATATTCACTTTAAACATAAAAGTGACTAAAAATGCACACATTAAACATAAAAGTGACTAAATATTCACTTTAAACATAAAAGTGACTAAATATTCAATTTAAACATAAAAGTGATTAAATATCCACTTTAAACATAAAAATGACTAAATATTCACACTTTAAACATAAAAGTGACTAAATATTCACTTTAAACATAAAAGTGACTAAATATTCACTTTAAACATAAAAGTGACTAAATATTCAATTTAAACATAAAAGTGACTAAAAATTCACTTTAATTATAAAAGTGACTAAATATTCACTTTAAACATAAAAATGACAAAATATTCACACTTTAAACATTAAAGTGACTATATGTTCACTTTAAACATAAAAGTGACTAAATATTCACTTTAAACATAAAAGTGACTAAATGTCAAACTTTAAACATAAAAGCGACTAAATATTCACTTTAAACATAAAAGTGACTAAATTTTATATTTAAACTTAAAAGTGACTAAATATTCACTTTAAACAAAAAAGTGACTAAATATTCACTTTAAACATAAAAGTGACTAAATATTCACACTTTAAACATAAAAGTGACTAAATATTCACTTTAAACATAAAAGTGACTAAATATTCAATTTAAACATAATAGTGACTAAATATTCACTTTAAACATAAAAGTGACTAAATATCACACTTTAAACATAAAAGTGACTAAATATTCACTTTAAACATAAAAGTGACTAAAAATTCACACATTAAACATAAAAGTGACTAAATATTCACTTTAAACATAAAAGTGACTAAATATTCAATTTAAACATAAAAGTGATTAAATATCCACTTTAAACATAAAAATGACTAAATATTCACACTTTAAACATAAAAGTGACTAAATATTCACTTTAAACATAAAAGTGACTAAATATTCACTTTAAACATAAAAGTGACTAAATATTCAATTTAAACATAAAAGTGACTAAATATTCACTTTAAACATAAAAGTGACTAAATATTCACTTTAAACATAAAAATGACAAAATATTCACACTTTAAACATTAAAGTGACTATATGTTCACTTTAAACATAAAAGTGACTAAATATTCACTTTAAACATAAAAGTGACTAAATGTCAAACTTTAAACATAAAAGCGACTAAATATTCACTTTAAACATAAAAGTGACTAAATTTTATATTTAAACTTAAAAGTGACTAAATATTCACTTTAAACATAAAAGTGACTAAATATTCACTTTAAACATAAAGTGACTAAATATTCACACTTTAAACATAAAAGTGACTAAATATTCACTTTAAACATAAAAGTGACTAAATATTCAATTTAAACATAATAGTGACTAAATATTCACTTTA
>OX421501.1:35558139-35560639 GCA_949126835.1 Anisus vortex
GTCTACCAAAGTAAGATATATTAGAATATGTTAACATTGTCAATTCGAAATCTGGTAAACTAGAAAAGATGTAAATTCAGTGAAGCCGGCTGGTCTAGTGGTTAGCACACCGGACTGTCAACCAAAAACCATCGGACAGGTCGCGGGTTCGATCCCTGCCACCGGCGGATCCCTGTCACCCTGTAGGAGTTTTGGGCCTGTAAACGTATTTGCGCCAGCAGGCAGCACTATGTTTACAGCAGCGCATAGAACTGTTCCCAACAGGAACGGGATATGCGCTATAAAAGTCTCATATTTATTTATTTATTTATTTTATATTCGTATTTTCCTTATAACAATAGTCAGAAGTGTAATATACTGTTAGTTTTATTGAGGGGTGGGGGGGGGGGGAGAGAAATTAAACACATCATCTAACGAAGCCTATATATATTATAATCTTTTCATTTGCAGTCTTTTCAATGAATAACATAATTTCACCTTTAATTATTTAGTATTTAAGTTTAATGCTCAAAATTTAAAAAAAAAAATGTTTATCATACCATTGTTTTAATTAATCAATATTATATTTTGCCGCGATAGTTTATTATATATAGTAACACAAATGGAGGATATTAGATAATGTTAACACCAAACTATATTTTTTTACTTTTTTTGTCAAACAATGTTTTAAATAATACATTGAAAACATTGAAAATCTCTATATATAAAAAGATCGTGTTTGTGTCCCCACGGATCCCTATTGTGTCACTGACTTATTTAGGCCTAGTCCTATATACTGTCTAATAGCTTTTCACATCTGACATGTGCCCTCTCTAGCTAAGTTGTTAACGTAGAGGACTGCTGTGCGTGCGAGCGGGTTCGATTCTCCAGTTAGACTATGCCTATTTTTTTTACCCGATTTACATTTATTCGTAGACCTTTTTAATTCCTATCAAACATATTTGCCGGCCGTAACTCATTGTTAGCTTGAATGGGTTGAGGGAGGGAGTTAAAAAAATTGACATAATGTTATAGGAAAGTTTGACAGTTGTTAAAGTTAATTAATTAATTAATTAATTGGTCATTTATATAGCGCCTTACTCCATGCTAATAAAAGCATGCTCAGCGCGCTCACAAAATCGAAACGACAATAACACTCTAAAATAGTTTTAAACAAGGTTTCGGCCGATGGAGGCACGAAACGACAATAACATTTTAAAATAGTTTCAAACAAGTTTTTTGCTGATGGATGTGTATTTGATCAATTTAGTTGAAAAGAAAAGTCTTCAAATTCTTCTTGAATGCCTTTTTTGACACAGAGTTTTTCAGTGTCTCAGATAAGCCGTTCCACAGTGAAGGCGCCACAGATTCAAACGAGCGTACACCAAATCACCAATAGGGGAAGGGGTAGAAGAACTAAAAATTGTAACGTAATTCACGATATTTTAAATTTAAACTTTTCATTTTCAGTCTTTTAAATAATAATAATAATAATAATATTTGTATAGCGCTGCCAACAAACATAATGTAAGCTCAGAGCGCGTTTAACATACAACTAAGAATACGGATATTACACTAGGCCAGGTGACAGAGCAAAATTGATGATAAAAAAAAAAGACAAAACAAATAAATGTAGCATTAACCGACCGAACCCATAAATAAGACAGTAAGTTTCTAAAGCATGTTAAATGTTATCGAAGGTAAATATTGACAGTAGAGCTTGTTCGCCTCAGTTGAATGGGAAGTTGATTCCACACCTTCGGACCGGATACTGAGAAGGCTCTAAGGCCAACGGTCGTCAGAGAGAAACGGGGCTCTTCCAGAAGCGATGAGTTTGCAGAACGAAGTGTTCTTTGCGGGACATAAGGTCTGATTAGTGCCTTGAGATAGGACGGAAACTCGTTATTAAAAATGCACTGATGGCAAAGTAGCGCCACTTTATACTCAATTCTGGCTTTCACGGGGAGCCAGTGGAGCGAGCGTAGAAGGGCAGTTCCCGAGTCTCTTTTAGACTTGCACATAAACAAACGCGCAGTACTTTTATGTATTCGTTGTAACCTAACGATTTATTGACATAAATGACATATATTTCTGTTGGATTTAAACTGACAACTCTAGCCTACATGTTTTTTTTTGGTTTAAAATAAGATTAAGCTGTTGTTTCTTTTTTTTTTTTTAATTTTTTTTTTATTTTATTTTTTTTTTTTTTTTTTTGGGGGGGGGGGGGGGGGGTTATCGGGCAAAATCTAGATATTAGACTGCACAAATAAAAATCTGCTTCGACTGTTAGAATTTAAAGCCCATGTTATTCATAGTAGAAAAAAGGAAAAAGACAAATTGGCCTACAATTTATTGGTCTGGTAAAGAAGTATTTTTAAAATGTATGCACTGTTGTTTTACACATGATGTTAAGGTACAAGCGCCTGCTCTTTATTACCGATCGAATGATCGGTCACCTGGTACTATATACATATATATAGATACATACATACATACATACATACATACATACATACATACA